>VZRF01002163.1:119877-139013 GCA_013396875.1 Vireo altiloquus
CTATGTTTAAAATCAGTTATACAGCTACTGTAAAAATAAGAATCAATATTTTACTTTAAAATTGTGTAAGTATTTTACTTAATGTTTTTAAATATTAAAGAAAGAGATCTGTGAGGTAAAGTAACACCTTTAATAATAATTTGTAATAATAACTTCTAACAATCTATGCATAAATAAGAAATTGATTTATTGTTTTAAGTGTAAGGCATGTAGGAGGACTTAAAATGAATCAATGTGATTTTGGTGTTTTGGCCAGATTCAGTGAACATTTCCTTTTGAGCTAAGAATACTTCTCCAAAATAGCCTTTAGGAAAAGGAAATAGCTAATCTATCTTGAGTGTAGAAGTTGTGAATTGTTTATTTGTTATGTTTGGTATTTTGAAGCAATTATTTTTTCTAGGATTGGTCTCCATGGTAGGATTTGCTTTTGTTTGAGGACAAAGCACTAGCAGTTTGCTCGGTGACTAGTTGTGATACGACTTAACAGAGTGCGCAAGATGAGACGTGTTGTCAAAAGAAAAATATTATCTTAGCTATACTTAATTCTTAGTAGAAGACTAAGATTTCAGAAAGTTAGGGTTGCTAGAAGCTTACATGGGTGAAAGGTTGCTATGGGATGAATAATGGGTAAAAAAGCCCATGAAATACTATTAAATAGAAAGATAACACATCTGTCTGAAGAAACCTTCAAAAGCAAATTGCTGTAGTACTTAACACTGTTTGGCCACTGTCACAGTTAACTGCCTAGATTAACAGTTGATTTTTACAAGTATTTATTGTTTTCTTCTAATCCTGTATATGTAACTGCTTGAATAATTGCTCTTAGTTTACTGTATTAATTTGTTTCTCCAAATGTTTTTTGTAAACAGATAAAAAATTTCATGTGATTTAAAAAAATAAAGTCTGTAAATTAGTTTGAGGACTTATTACCTAAAAATTATTTATTCAAATATTTTATTTTACAGCTGTATTAACTTGATGCTGCCACTTTTTATATTTGAAAGGTGCAGATTTTACTAGCATCTGCTCTTTGAGTTCAGATTGGTGTTTTTTTCTTTTATTAGGATTTTAATTTTATTTTTTTTACTTTTTAAATTTCAAGTGCCTGTGTTTCACAAATGCATTAAACCCAAGGCTTCTATTTTAAACGAAGAAAAAATGCTGTCTGAAATAAAATCATTCCATAAACATCCTTTATGTAAAATTCCAAATAACTTAGTATTTCTTAGTGAGACAATCAAAGCAGGCGGTTAGAAGTGCTTCTTCAATGACAAGTCTGAACTTCATACAGACCCATTACCTTCTTGTCCATCAATTCTAGCTGCTTCACAAATATCATGCTTGTCATAAAAATATCAAAAATGAAATAAAACAGAAACTGAGAGTATTAAATTTTCATTACTTCTTGCTTTAACCTGTATTCTTACTATTCCAGCTGTCCAACTATTAAATACTATCATGTTACTTAGTCTTAATCAGCTACCATCAGGACTGCAGTCTCCCATCAGTTTGTTCCCCAGTGATTACCAGAACTGTAGGTTCAGTGATGGGTGTGATACCTAAGGTTTTAACTTTTACATTTTTCAAATCCTGTACTGCTAGTGTAGCTCTGAAGTTTCCTGTAGCTTGTTAAGTGCTGCTCTCTATGCTAAGATAGACATAACAAACCTCTGTAACTTGCTCTCCAAGGACACCCAGAACAAGAACTGTAAACCATCATCTTGGGAAGAGAGGGGCAAGCTTGGGGAAATTACATCATTGGCTGGGTTCTGGTTGGTGAATTTATGCTGATATAAAAGTGTGAAGAACTTGTGACCTGTCATCCATTTTGGGATCCACTGAGGCAGGACCCTCTGGAGCCCAAAAGTGTATGTCTGAAAGCCTTTCAAATAAATACCTGCTTTATTCCTTTATTCCTGTCTGGTCTCTGTTTCTAGGTAGCCATTTAAGGCATCAGGTGTAGGGCAGAGCAGTGCATGGTTATGTGTTCTTAGAGGCTGTCTTCCCAATAAAACTTGTCTGAATTGAGTTTTTAATAGTTTTGATTATATATCTTGTTTTTCTTCCTGCTTGAACACCAGCTAATGTCTTCCCTGGAGGTGCTAATAATTGCTGTTATAATGAAGTCTAATTTTTTTCTCTTCAATTTTGTAGCTTTGATCTTGGTTATACTGTCTCTTACATTCTGTATTACCTGAAACTGGAATTGCATTTTGCAGTTGAATCTGAACTACAACAAAAACTACATGTATTACTTTCTGAATGACTTTTAATATACAAATTTTATGGGCAATAACATAAGTAAACCGCTTAAATCCCATGAAATCAATAGATTTCTTCTGTGGTATATTTCTTCTGCAGTACATCATTATAATTAGAAATAGAGCTGAAGTGAAGTAGTCATTTTAGTTTTTATAGTTCTTGGAGAAATGGTAAATTTATGCATGTAAAATAAATTTTTACACCATTTTTTCATACTATTTGGTATTACTTTGTAAGTAATAAAAAAACATAGGCCCAGTGAAACTTGGTGACTTCCAACTATCAACTCATCAAAGGTTTTGTCTGCAGCTATTATTTCTATTTTTTTGTGTACCTTTTTGTATGTAGTATGATCTATGGTGTTTCAATACATGTTAGATTAGATCTAAAAGTGTAAACCATATAGGAACTTGTTGTGTTCTCTGCTCTGAACATCTCAGACTTATAACCTGAATCTAATGCTAAGGTCAAGAGAATTTTTCCTCAAGTAACTTCAACTGTCTTCTAAAGTGCTTACAAGTATGTATGAACATAACAGTCTTTTGAAAGGCTAGATCAAGTGTGTATCTTTTGACTGGGACTGTTATATAAAATTGCACTGCTTTATAAACTTAGTAATATATTTATTATGTATCTCTTTCAGGGTATTGAGGAATGGAATATTGCACATCTTAATACAATTTTGGATGTCGTAGGAGAAGAGTGTGGAATTTCTATTGAGGGTGTAAATACACCATATCTCTATTTTGGCATGTGGAAAACGACATTTGCGTGGCACACGGAAGACATGGATCTCTACAGTATTAATTATCTCCATTTTGGGGAGCCAAAGTCATGGCAAGTTAATTTTTTTTTTAAGATGATATCTGTTTATTTCAGCTGACTAAACTAAACAGATGGGTTACAATCGCTTCACAATGGTAACTGTTACTAAAAAGCTAAGATATTAGTTTGGTGAGGGTTTGTTTTTTAAGCTCAGAATACTATGAAATCACACCTATGTATTCTTTGATATTAAAGGAAAAAACAGTTAAGTACATAAGACTTACTTGAGTTCAACAGAAAAATATTTGAAAGATACAATATGAGAAGCTTAATGTGTTGGGAACCCCAAGACTATTGGAGGAACTTCTGAAAGAGCTGTTTGAAATGAGTTTCTTTGGTTCTGTTGCCCTTTGGAACTGCCTACCATATTTTGTAATTAACATGCATTTAATTTCTTCTTTGAATCAGAGTCATATTCTCTGCTGTTAACTCAGCTGGACCAGTGGGAGGTAAGATTCAGGGCTAAAAGGTACTTCCTGTGTATGAAACTTCTACTATCTTTTCTCCATAATCTTAGATTTTCCGTTGAACAGTGTTAATAGACAAGTTGGTTTAATACATTGTGATATACATGTATGCCAAGTATATAAGACAAATATATTCCTTTTGATAATAAAATATTTTTTTTTTCAAAATACCTGTGAAGAGGACATAAAATCATTAGAAAGATATGTAGAAAATAAGTTATGCTCGTATTTCCATGAAACATCATTGGTTTTTTTTAATATGCATACAAAATTCAAATACCTATCATGTATTTATGCAGTGAGTGTGGTAATTTGGTCAGATGTTTGCTCTTAGGTAACTGTTTGATATTTACCTGCTTTGCTTATGTAGTGATCTCCTGAGTTATGGCGGAGAAGGTGAATACCACCTATTGTAGTAATGCAGGTCTATGTTTGAAATTGATAAATTATATACATAGATATGTGAGATTGATGCTTTGATAGAATAAAACATACAGTAAGTCTTGTTAGCCATAACATCAGTATCTTTTAAAAAAATGGATGTAGAGATAGGTGATTCCAAAATGTTCCAAGATGGTATGACAAATGTAAGTAATAGGATGATTGCTTAAAGTTGTTTCTTGCTTCTTAGGAATTTAAAAAGTGCTTTAAAATTTCAAGAAAAACTCACTGCATGTTGTGACATTCTAAGTAGTAGAGAATTACTTAAACTCTGAAGTCCTTAGACACAACGGGAAGAAGCTAGGAAAGCTTCTTTAAGTATTTTTGAAGGAGGTATGAGTTGAAAACAAGATAAATGCTTTTCTAGTTTACAGATACTTGTTAATGCTTGAATGAAATCGATGAATGAAATCATTAACCACTGACCTCTTGATATTTTGAAGAAATTGTGGTGGATATGAATACATTTCATTGGCCAATATTTTTAAGAAATGCAGCATTATAAAAAAGTTGAATGAAAGACAGCTAAAGATTTATTTGATGTTACACATGTGCCTTTTACTGGAGGAATGCTGCAATAATTTATGCTAAATCTCTTAGTTTATCACTAGGATGTGTCATGTGTTAATGTGATACTAGTATAGTATTTTCTTCTAAAAAGTGGCTCAGTCTTATGATACAGATAGTAAAGATCTTGTCTGTTCTTAGATTTAACTGATTTGACAAACCATCCTTAGTGAAACCAAACAGCCCGACATATTCAGTAGTAATACATGTTCTCGGATTTTACTGGGTGTACACGCGGTTCTTCAAGAGACACATGTTGGTCTTATGGAGAACGAACATGCAGTGTATTTTCTCTGAAAGGACAGATTTTCTGTGTATTTTCTGTGAAAGAACAGCCATTTCCATCTGAGAGCCACAGTGAGAACTTGTGGGTAGCAGCTGAGTCGAACTGCTACAGCAGTTTTACAAAAGAATTTGAACTCTTCCGCGTGATTAGGCATAAGTTAACTTGCAGTACATCTTATACTCTGCACTTTTACTTTCAAGAGTTATGCAGAGAAATATATAGTTCTATATTATGTATACTGATTCCTTCATTGACTGCCTCATATAAAACACAGGGGAAAAGTGTGTCAAATAATTTATGAAATCAGGATTATGTATTAGAAATCATAAACATCTGTTTAGATGTTTATGTATATATTTGTGTAATACACAAGTTCATTTCATAGATTTTTCTTTAACTTGCAAAAATATAGAGGAAATATTGCTAAAGAGGAAATTTTTTGAAGGAGAAGAAGAAACTTGAACTTAGAAGCTCTGAAATAGATTAATATAAAGGGCAGAAGAGATTGGAGTATGTCAGAGAGAGATTTGCTGGAAAGAGACTTAAAATTACTTGCTATTAGGCAAGAATTTTTACTGCAATTTTCTCTTTGCATTCTGAAGGGAAAGGTACCTTGTATGATCGTACATCATTTTACATCACAGTTTCTTAGAAGAAGTCTTACTAGCAAGACAAACCATTGGTGTGATCGATGGTGTGGCATATTAATTCAGTTATCTCGTTACTGATGTATTTTCTAATGGTATTTGTAAACGGTGTGCTAATATTAAAAATGTCTTCATTCTGGAATTTGTTGTTAAATATTTTCTTCTAATATATTTATTGTTTTGGGGTATAGGTCTTGACTAAAGAATTCATTTTTGTTTTGTGTAATAATTTGAGGAATTTTGCCATGTTAAACTATTTAAAGTGCTCTTGGAGATTATTGCTTAGCATAGACTAGATTTTTGTTACTAGTAGTAATGTTATACTATTAATATATGTACTGTATCCTTGGGTAAAATATGGATAATGCTTCAATTTACATTATAAATTTATAAATTAAAAAAAAGTCTGAACAAGATATTCACATTTTTTGAAAAATATTCTGGATTTATTAAGTATCTGAAAGCAAGGCTTACTCTTTGTTCTGATCACCTGACTCGTGAAAAACAGTGGTGTTGCATTTTTTTAAGTGTTTAGATGATGTAAATCTTCTTGAGGAAGAATAATAAAGAATGTATGGAAATATTTCTTAAGCAGGCAGAAAGTAATTATTTTCATGGCACTGTGGGTATTTAAAATACAGTAATAGTAGGACAAATTTCTTTTTCTAATTTATTTTAAAGAAGAAGAGGTGTGTATAGAATATATTATTTTACTTTAGAAAGTAATATTTTAAAATATTGTGCTCATTTTGTTCACCTTTTATATCTTATGGTGGAGGCCTGAATTCTTTTCTGCAAGAAGAACTATGTTTTTACTTTTCCCTTTAAAGGGTCACACTGAAAACCTGCAGTATGATACAAATAATAATTTACGTATCAATTTGTATGTTTTCTGTAACATTCCATCTGGGCTTCGCTTCCTAGCTTTTTTGAAGACTGAAGACTAAAAATAGCAAGACACAATACGTTATGGTAAAAAATTCTCCTGTTTAGTAATGTCTTTGATAAATCACAAAATGCCTTGCAGGGTTGGTCAGTCATAAAGTAAACAGGAATAAATACTACAGAAAGAGGTGATGGTTCCATCTCTGTGCCAAGGTCAAGAAAAAGAGACCAGATAGTTGAAGAGAGAATCCTTAGACAGCCGAAATTAGATGGATTAGGAGAGTGAGACTGGACCTGACAGTTTATTTAGGTTGTAAAAGGAAATAAATCTATCGTGATATTCAAAGTAAAGCAGGGATTTAGGTTTAGGAATTCTCTTCACGATTCCAGTGGATATAGGATGGCAAGAAATCTGATCTGTAGGTTGCCTAAAATTTATACCAGGAGCAACATTACTGTTACCTCTTGATTGCTGTGACTAGAATCTGTTTTTATGGATTTGCTAGTGTAGAATGTGTGCCAACACCTTTTCATTTTGCTTAATGAGGTGGAAAAATCAGGAAAGATACACAGATACACAGCAGAGGCTGTGGAAGTCTTTGAAACATCATGTGAAGGCTTTCAGAGTTTGAATCCCAGTTGCCGGGGAAATAGTAATGGGGTTATGATGAGATAAAAATGGATGATGTTCTGATACTAGTATTAGACAAAATTATAGACAAAAAAGATGAAGAAGAAAAAGCATACTCAGACTGATGGTAACATTGTATGATCTAAGAACAAAAAGGTAAATGGGTTTAAAGAGACTCAGATAGGTCCTTACAGGGCCTTCTGGGGAAAGACTGATAGAACTTTCAGTGTGATCAGCAGCTAATGAAAACGAGCAAAATCTGGCCAGTGGGTGCAACTTTCAGCATAACAGAAAGAATCTTGGTACCTTTGCAAAAGTTGTGTACCACTGCCAGAATGTACATGTTTCCTAGTTAGATTCTGTGTCTAGGAAAAAAAATAGATGCAGAAAACTACATAGAAGTCAAACCTGTATGAGAGAAATGGGAATAATGTATAAAGCTACAGCTATTAGTCATATGTCTTGCTGAAAACTGTCATAAAAATTAAAAATATTACGAGTCACAGAGATTACTCGAATCAAATAGGGATTCTGGTTGTAAAAAGGTATCTATAATCAAATAGTATAGTGGTCAGCAGCTCAAATGGGTCATTGTGCTTGAAACAGTTTGTGCTTGATAGTTTCAATGTTCTTCACAAAGTGGAAGAACTTTACTCAGAGATTAGAAGAAAAGGATAAGTTTTGTTTGTTTGTTTGTTTTGTTTTTCCTTTGTGGAAGAGGATTTTGTTTCTTAAAATATTTAGATTGAATAGGGTAGTTTTTAGGTGGCAACAGACTTTTGAACTTCCCATCTCAAAAGAAAAAAATGTATTAACTTCCTAAATTAAGTTTATGAAATTTAAATTTGCTCATATTTTAAAAGGGTATTGATCAGGTTTATGTATAATAAATAGGAACCACCTAAATAGATATAGAGTAAATCAGTTGCTGGTAAAAGGGTCATGTGATTCTGAACTCAATGCCTGGAGTTAGATAGCATTATTTTGATATAATGTGAGTGTTGCAAGTTGTCTGTTGCCAACTATAAAACCAATGAATATGGGTCATCTTGAAAAACAAACCTGATAATGTTTAGTTGTAAAAACATTTTATAGGTTTGCAGCTTTTGAATTTTAAAAATATTAATTTGTAGGAAAAATCATCAGCTGTTTTTACCTTGTCTATATATAACATGGGTTTTAGAGAAATAGTTTGGCTAAATATTTAGCATCACATTAAATTTGCTTGCAAGTGATGCTGTTAACCCTTATCTGTGCATACACCTGGCTTTGGAAGAAAGGAACTCAAATTGTTTCACGTTCTGTTTCTGGTCACTGACATGAGAATGATTGGATGGACAGAAAAGGCTGCTTGTCTGATGATCATCTTGGTTGGCTGAGTAGTTTTTGCACAGTAAAGCAACGATTCATTGTTTTTGATGCAATTAGTTAAATTACACTGAAAAATAGTGTAGAAGCCTTAATCTTGAAAACATATTTATAAAAATGTTTCAGGATTACAAGTTAATGACTTAAATTTAATATTTTTTACTTATTTGTAGTTATCATGTTGCCAGTACCCTTGATTTGCTGAACTAAGGCATATATCAGATGTTTTTGAATGATAGTAGATAAATATATGTACTGTATTTTTTCTGTCCTTGTAGTATGACTAGCAATAAACAGTGATTCTTCATAGTTTATGAAGTATGTCTTCATGAACTAATAAAATTAAGATCCAGTTAGTGTCACCATTTCCCGTTTTGTCTTTTCTTAACTTTTTGTCTGTTAATTTGCTTGTTATCTCTTTTTACCTCTTAGTGATTTACCATTTAATGTCTATTACATTTACTTTGGAGGTGTCTGGACTTGACCTTAATATATGAGAAGTCAAACAAATGTTACTGGCTGTTTGGTAATGTGACTAAAAGAAAGCTGGACACAAGATGAAGATGTTTTTATAAAAGCTTTTAACTGCTCAAATTCTCATATAAACTAGCTGTTGAGACTAAGAGTGAGGTTTTTTTTCTCTTTTTGGTCATTCGATTTTGGGAGCTTTTTGTTTAATGGAGAGTAGACCAAGAATCCAGCAAGATTCATGTCATTCACCATGCAAGGCAGGTGCATGTGTGCTAAGCTGAGTTTCTAAAAAATTGTGTAAGGAATCAAGCCTGAACTGTCTTGAGTGTGACTTAGGGACTCCTAATGTGTGACAGTACAAAGGGTTGTCTGTCTCCATTTCTTAGGCCTTGTCTTAGCTGTGAGGAACAAGCAATTGCAATAGTGGGAAGAAGTAAAGGATTGAGTAGCAGATGTTACCACGCAACTCAAGTGAAGACTATTATGAAAAACACCAACTCGCATTGAATGTATTTTATTGCTTTGTAATTTTAGATTAGTTAAATAAATAGCTGTAGTACAGATAAATCATGCACTGTCTTTCCAAAAGACTTACTGAGAGGTCAGTTCACTTTTGCATTTTTGAAATATTGACATGTTTATGTATACAAATGGAAGCATGTGGTTCCATATTATTATTATTAATATGTACTTTTGAAGAAGTAACATTTTAGGACGAACATCAATTAGAGTCAAGTAAAGCAAAGTTCAGTATCTAGTTTTGAGGTTTTTTGTTAGACATAAACAATATTTGTTCATGTTTTGCTTTATGAAATTTTGTATTTAAAGAAATACAATACAGTATATAATGCTATACATAGCATTTTTCTCTGATGGAGCATGAAAGATGGCAAACATATAGTTTAAATTGGCATGGATACACCAGTACGTGTGTAATATGGAGTGAAAAACAGTCACAAACACTTTGGAAGTACAAATGGAGAGAAAATTTTTCTGAGATGGCAAAATTCTGATTAAAACTGCAAACATAAGCTGAAAGTCTGTTTGTTTAATACCATTTGGAGTGGGTTGTTAGTATGCATGTGTTTTGCTGACAGAGCACTGACTTCTGTAATGGTCTTCCTTTTATGCAGGTGTTTCAGTTGTAATAGAGTAAAATTGTAAAAGTGTAGTCTGTATGCAAATAAAAACTTGAGGTACGGTGATGTTTATTGCTTGTTTTTCTGAGTGAGTTTTCAGGGCTGATGAATGAAATGTGTTGACAGTGTAGTTAAAGGCTCTATGTTTACTTAGTTTAACAGTGTGGATTTGGACTATCTTATACAGCTGAATATACATTTTCTTCTTTCCTGAACCATATTATTTTAATAAAGAAGAATCAATCTAGTGTTATTGCAACAGTAAACTGAAGCAAAAGCCTATTATATCGCATATTAAAGCAGTTAAAGTCAAAAATAAATCCAAATTAAAACATACAGTAAATCCATGAAGTGCAGTAAATATGTTAATAACAAAGAGAAGCAGAAATGAATCAGCTTTTCAATTTTTTGGCTGCAGTAAACATTAAAATGTTCTTTTGTATTTTTGCTGAATTGTTGCAGATAGCATGTGGAATTTTTTCAAAATTAAATTATGTAAGAGCAGAAGGATCCTAAGATATGTACAATTCTTTAAAGAAAATCTATTTCTTTAACAGTTTGAAACTCTAATTGTAGTGATTCTACACGGGGAAGTAACCCTTTTATTACACAGCTTTTTCTGTAGGAAAAAATAGAGATGTTTAATGCTCATATTTTCTGTTGAACCCTTGTGTCTTGTGAAGCATAATAAAATTCAAAGAAGTTAAACTGGTATAAATTAGACTTACTTTACATTTTTTCATTTAATTTGGAAAAATAAAGTACGTGTTTGTTTTTTAATTGTGGTGATGTAATAATATCAAATATTGTCAATGTACGTGACTTTAAATAGTGAATATAACATTTTTGAACTACATAATATAATGTTTAAACTAGAAATAAGCTGATTTTCTTCTTAAACCCCTGCCCTCCCAAAATCCAATGTCTGTATTTTTTCCTTAGATGTTGGTATATTTTTTTTCTGTGTAATTTTTCAGTCTTTCACCTTTTTGGCTTCTGTATTATTAGATATTTATCATACATGAGTGATGGCTTTTGTAGTAATTATGTCTTTATAAGCATGTCATCCTTTTCTTTATGTGAATTTTAGGTACGCTATTCCTCCAGAGCATGGGAAACGGCTTGAAAGACTAGCTCAAGGTAGCATTTTCAATATTTCCATATGTATGATGTTTGAAGGACAAACCTCCAGGAAAGTGAGAAACATTGTTCTTGACTAACCTGCTGTTTTATTACTTAATGATGTGTGACTTCTACGTGTCTACAGTATTATTGCTCTGAGGAATTCTTGAGAATTAAATTTTTTTTTTCTTTTTTTTTCCCTTCTCTTGGAACTTTATTTTGTACTGGCATTTTTAGCTTAGTGAAACTTACAAAAATGAGGCTTAATATTTTCTTGTTCATTAGATTTTCATTGCTGGTATCTTTGTCTCCTCTATGTCCTTGCTCTTTCTTGACCTATCTTCTTTTCATCAGCAACTTTGTGAATCTTAAATTCTTACCCAAATGTGATACAGAGATAGAAATGTTGAAGACAGATGAGTCTCCAAGAGTTTCATCAAAGTTGATGGCTGGGTAGAGGATGGAGGCCTGGTTAGTACCCCTGTGAAGGGGTAAGCAGACAAGATGTCGAAACACTAGGTCTTACTTGTGAACAGCTTGCTGACTGTTGAACAGACATATAAATCCACTTTAGCTAAAGCATGTACTGGCTTTTGCCATTTAGGGGTGGCAGAAACATTTGGGAGAAGGAGCAGAGATACAGTTGTAAGGTTGAGGTCTAAGGGATAAAAATCACTCGTCTGTAGAAAGATTCTCACTCAGTAATTTGTTTTATTTTCAGTAATACTGCATCTCTATTTTTGTTTCTAAATTAGGAGTGCAAATATGAACATGGGATTAATTAGGGATGTTTCTTGGCCTGGCAGCTCATGTTTTATAGCTTGCTATTAACTATTAAAGGAATTATAGGATGGAGTGCATAATGAAATGGAATTAGAGGAAACGAAAGCTTTTGAAAGTTCAAATTTACATCTTGCGTATCAGGACAAAATTCTGAAAATTTGCATACATTTTGTTTTCATACCCATTTTTTTCTTAGTATATAGGTGCATGGCTCCTTTTCTGAGCTATTATGAAACTTGCTGAGACCATTAGGAAGGCAGTTAAAGATGTGAAAGTAAAGACCTGTGAACTTCAGTCTAAAAGTATGTCTCAGGAATTATCCAGATTTCAACCTGGATAATTACATTTCCTATTCCTGAATTTTGTCATAGTTTCATTTGAAAAAGTTGTCACTCATTTTCTTTGCTTTCCAGTTTCTTCTTCCAGGGCAAAAGTATAGACCTTTATACACTTTCATTAGTTTTCACTAGTAAACAAATTGGAACATGTAGGCTGGGCAATGGACACCGACTTAGGATGATTCAATAACTTAGTTATATAAGAAATGATAAAAGAGTAAAAGAAGTGGAGAATTGGAAAAGTTTCAGAGAGGGACACAGGACAGGTGAAAAAATTGCCTTTTTCTTTTCATAACTGCTAGTAAGCTCTAACTTCTCAATGAGGAGGAGTGTAAATAAAAGGAAGGGGATATAGTGAAGACCTGTGATGACTGGCATGGGCAAAGTGACCAAACGTTGAGACTCCAAGTGAGGTGTCTTGGCAGGTTCAAAGTAAGCCTAAGGAGATTGTTTATTTCACAGTATTCGTTCCTTACTCTCCTTGGTGGATTCTAAAATTTTCATGGATTCTGAGGGAGACTGGACCAAAGTGGCACAGAAATATGTTAGAGGAGCATAGGAACTGTCCCTGGCTTTGGAAGTCTTGGAGCAGCAACTATTTACTACTAGATTAGCCAGAGGAAGCCAACTTTTCATGCTGTGTGTAAATGCTTCTCTGTACACAGTTCTGACATTTGATGGAAGCAAGATCTTTGGGTAGATAAAATTTTCATATGATATTTTATGTCTGCTCTAGCATTTATTATAGATTTCATATTGTTGAAAACAGCTGTTCAGTGTTCTAAAACCATTCAAGTTTTAATGTCCTGTAGTGAGTATGTGTCAAATTTTTCTTTCTTTTCAGAGTGAGAGAGGAAGATGGGCAGCTTCAGCAACACTTGTAGTGGTATTAAGGCATGGCATTATTTGTTGCAGACAAAAAAAGCTCTTTCAGATTTTTCTTTGAAATACCTTGGCTTCTGGAGATACTGAAGTAATGTATAAAAATTCAGGACGTAGGTAACTTTTGGAGATACATGTTTTGCTACATGAAAAAAAGTGTTACATTAGAAAACTGGCCTGAAGGTGCACAGCCCTCTTACTGCTGTTGGTGGGCTAGTACAGTAATAGAAATGGAACATAAAGCCTCAGAGAAATGGAAATCTCCAAGCCCACTGTTTTTCAGAAACCAGTAGGTTACGCTGGGGGAACAGTGTCTTTATGTCTGAGTGCTAGTCAGAATTGGGCGTGTCTGCACAGTGTAAATTGTCCACTGCTGCTCTTAACTATATGTTAGTATAAGTTATAATGAACTGTGGGATGAATGGAAAACTTCCTTGATGAATCATGTTTATGATCATAATTTAATTATTTTTATTTCAGTACTATGTTTTTAATAGAAAATAGCAAATAAACTATAGAATCAAGATACTGAACAGAGATGACAGAATTTCAAATAGTGTTTGTTCCATTACATTTAATGAATGAAACTGTATTTCTGTATAGGAAAAGTAGGTATTCATACAGAGATTATTATTGTAGCAGCAATATAAGATAGATGAGTTAGGAAATGTCTGTGAAACTAAGTTTTTAGTATTTTATTTTAATGTAGTCTGGGATATTTTTCTGTGAGTAGATTGTTTTTGTAATATTTTTGGTCCAGCTAATAGCTGAGAATGGAACGTTGAAGCCGATGTTGTAGTACTTAATAATAAAGATAATGAACTTTCTTTTTTTTTTAACTGAAAATTACCATTTCTTACTGTTTCCATGCTGTGATCTTCTACTTTGCAACTGTTGTCTTTTAAAATACAGCCTGTTTCACAGTAAGGTGTCTTACAAAGATCAAAGCATAAAGTAAGCTGCATGGCTGCAAGCCACTTAAGAGAAAACATTAATAAAACATGGTGTAAATGAGACCTTTATACTTAATAGCATGTGTAGTGAAAATATTTTTGCATGAGTGCAATATTTGAAGGAAAATAAGTAGTTTATTCAAGAAGGTTAGCTCTGATGACCAGATGCCTACTGAATTAATTGAACGCTCCTAAATATTTAAAATAATAAAATAATACATTAAATGTGACAGGTTGTCTAAGTCAAGGCAGCAGTTGATACATAAAATTTAAGGAAGGCTAGAATATTTTCCATTATCTTGTCTGCACATCACAATTACAACACATGCCTTTTGTGCATGAATGCTTTCATTTTTGCTTTCCATTGAAACCTTGATTGACTGTGGCGCCTACAAATGCTTTGTCTGAAAGACATTAGACTTGCATCTAATAAAGACAACAGTTTGATTTTGCCCTTCAGCTGCTTTCTCATTTATGCAGATTTTTTTTCAATTTTATGTCGACATAAATGTAATAAAAATCTCAAATGAGCTGTTAACTGCAATTTTTATACATGTTGTTATGTTAATCTGTAATACCATGGTATTCTTTAGGATTTTTTATTTCACAAAATGGGTTAGAAAATAATTAGAATAGAGGCAGAGTGGCAAATGAGAAATGACAGATTGAAGGATTTTGAAGATCTTTTAACAGATCACTTGAGTGCAGAAACTGTTTTAGAAAGGAGATGACACCTATCTGTGATGTTCAATTATGTTAAAGAAGAAACTAAAGTAAAGTTTAATATATTGTAAGTATGTATGGTTGTTATACAAAGCTTTGCATAGTGTATAGTATTAATTACTTCATTTCATGCAGAAGTCATTATCTGTTATGTATGAAAGCAAAAAAATTGTTGAAATGAGACTTGGAAGTAGAACTTGTGTAACTTCTAAGGCTCTTGAATGAGAAGACTTCAGCAGTTGAAGAATTGAACATTTTCTCAACTGATATTAGTCAAGTTAGGAAAGTCTTATTTAAGAGATGATAAACTTAAGGCTTGTACATACATGTTCATCTGGGCATACCTACAGTCGTATTTCATACCACTTGAAAGCCTTTTTGTGGCTTTTGTACTCTGCTTTGTATAGCATACAAATTGCCATTTTTTCTTTGTGATGGTTGTTGTCATGCCGACTTACTCTCCTAATTTCTTTCATGTTCAACACAGAAAGTTAAACTAGTTCAGATCATGGCAAAATAATTTAAATAAGTCATACAAAGTTTGTATTTATACCTACCAAAGTAAAATCTAAAAAGGGAAGTACTAGAAAGCTCAGTACTTCTTTAATCTCTGCTTTTGTTTCAATTGTACTGATCTGTGAATTATGATTAATATTTTGCATAAGTCCTTTAAATGAAGGGCTGCATAAATAAAAAAAATCATAACCTTGAGCTTAATTATGTTAATTTGATTTATTTTTACTTTCATTAATATTAAATTACATTAAAGATACTTGTAATTTAGGGTGTTATTTTCTTATGTTGGAAGGTTTATGATTATATTTTAATTTTTTGTATTTTAAGTAATATTAACTAGAAATGCAGCACCTTTGAATTTCAGGTGAAGTCTTGAGTAAGGAAGTGTTGAAAATTACAGGTTTTTCAACCTATAGCTTCATTCATTGCATGGGTCAGGATTTGATTTGAAAGTTGCCTAAGAATATGATTTTATGTGGATGTCATTAAATAATTACTTTATTAGTGACCAAATTGCGATTTCCTTGATCATTCAAGGTAAAATACAGCAAACCAACCTGTTCAGTCCAATGGAGTTGTAGAATTACACTTTCGGGAATAGTATTGTAATTTGTGCATGTATGATTTTAGCTGGACAATGTAATTGAAAACATTATGGGCACATTCTTAGTAACACAGAGGAGCATTCCAAGTATCTTGAAAATGCTAAGCAGCCAAGGAATGGAACCCAGTCCACTTCAGTTTGCCCAGGTGATAGGTATGATAGTGAAGTGGTCATCTGGTATGAGCTGCCTATGATATGTTGGAAAGACACTCTCAGGGCGAAAAGAAAAAATTAGACTGCCAGGTAGCAATGCTCACTGTCCCTCAATAATTTAGAGATTTGAACTTATTTTTTAAAATATGTTCTATATCCCTGAACCATTTTATATGCACTTTAAAGACTTAGTGCAGCACTTTCTTGTGTGTGTGAATTCTGTCTTCCTCAGTCACAGAATCGCAAAATATTCTGAGCTGGAAGAGACAAAGAAGGATCCACAGCTAGGAATCTTCTGAGTGTCCACTGCTTCCACCTTTCCCCAAAGATGGCTTTGGCTCCTATCTAGCTTATATTTGGATTATAAAACCTTAAATTCTTTGGAAACATGATGCTGAGGTGGCATTGACAAAGGATGTGTCTTCACCAGCCCAGTGATATTGCTGTTACTAAAGTAGTTTCATTTCATTTGTAGAAATAGTATTGGTCAGATTAGACATTTAGGGGTATGTTATCTGTTAGAGTAGGTATTTAGTGTTTTCTAAGGGCATATTTTTGGTTGTTAACACAGTCTGAAGCTTTTGCTTTCACAAACTCTTTACTGTTGCTGCTTGGGTTAAGTAAATCAGGGTTTTAAAAAGCAGAGAGGGACCTGGAGTTTGGTGGATAAAGGTACTCTCACTGTAGTTTTTCGTACCCAGACATTTGGCCACCATGTATTGAATCACATACTTGCCATGTAGACTGTTCTAACTCTGCTCTAGCTGTTAAAAATGTTAGTATTTCTGTAAAGCATGGATTGGAGAATTTTCAATTTGATTGTCTTTTTCTCATGGACATAAATGAATGAGCAACCTTATTCAGTTTTACCCTGATTTCTGATTTTTTCTCATTGGCTTCTAGGAAGCAATTGTTTTGAATTCTTATTTTGTTTATTTGTAATCATTAGCCGGTGAGTAATGGGGTGCATGCGAAGCCCCTTTCGTTGTACAAAGCACATCTTAAATCCTATTCCAAACCAGCAGTTCAGCAGCTACAAACTTCAGTTTTTAGGTTTACATCTTTTGCGTCTCTGAGGACTGCAGATTACAATCTCTTCACCTAATCACCTGTTAACTATCCTACTTTCTGTTTTGCCTCCTGCTCTTCGTTTTGTCTCCTGCTCTTTGTTTTGCCCACTGCCAGATTTGGCACGCCTGTCTTCCCCAAGGCCCCCCGCCAACCAAAGCCATCCTCCCTGGCGACATTCTGACCCCCACAATCATTTCCAAGAAGATGAATAGGGTATAGGTCTGCCATGTCTCAAGAGATCATCCAAGAAACTGGGGTTACATGTGAATTCCTACAAAATACATGCTCTTGCAGAACTGATTTAGAGTTAATGGACTAAATTAAAATTTCATGTGTGCCTTAAAAGCATGAATGTACTACAGAATTTGAATAGTAGTTACATTCTACATAGTATTTTTTCTTTTGGATGTGGGATTTCACTAAACATGTAGAATTACATGGTAATCTTTTAAATTGGTAATTCTAACATCATCTTGGTATTTCAGAATGGTTCTTCATGTTGTGGGCATATCTTGAATTGGCCTGCATTTAATGTTTTTGTAAGAGTCATGTAATATTTCTAATGTGAAGTCCTCTCTTCAGTATTTTTTACATCTGTTAGCCAGTTCTCCCACAGGGATTTTATTTTCTGGAAGAAAAGCTTGTGTGACTTTACATTTAGTCTGGCAGACAAAAGAGTTTCTGAAAAGAGAGTCTTGTAATGAGGAAATACCACCTTCCTTTCTTTCATTCTTCATTGAAGGGGAGTTCCTTTGAGAAAATGAGGTGAATGAGGCTGAAGAATTTGTGTGCGCAAGTGTAGACTTTGACAAGTCAAAAGATATTTTATGGTGGTACAGAATGTGTAGGCTGCACTTCGATTTCTCCGTGAGGGTTCTGTAACCACAGCAAATATTCTCCTTTAAATTTCTGGTACTGGATTTTGAGCAGGTTGTGTTCTGCTGCTCTGTGTTATTTGCAAATTTCTTGGAATTCAGCAACAAGCCTGCCTTCTGGTTGGACTTGTCACAGCTATATCTGATCTCTTGGAGCAGGAGCAGTACAGCTTAAGTTTTGGATGTCTGCCTATCGTTTGTTTTTTATCATCTTGTATTGAGCTAATTAAACACATTGCATAACATAATTTGATACAAAATTTGTTTTCTCAAGGAAAATTCAGTCAAACTCCCTCTGCTTTTATCAGTTAAGCTTTTAGCTACTTTTCAACCCAGCTCTTCCCTCAAGTATCACTTTCAATCACATTTTTCACAGTAAGTTCTTGTATATTTCTATTATGATACTGCTCAGAGTATGAGATTTCTTGATGCTCATAAACTGTAGATTCTACGTTTTGATTGCTATCGTTTATGTTATAGGCATTAATTGTGAAAAAAATAGATAATGTTTTCTTCAGTCCACTAATTGTGGGCTGGTTTCTTTTAACTGTCTTTTAGTCAGCGAAGCCACACATACATAAAACTGTACCTATCAAATAGTACTTTTTGAAACTTACAACATTATTTGCAATTCAAAGAGAGAGTAAAGAAATCTGTGCTTGTTAATGGTGACAAATTAAGAATGGTGAATTTGAGTAAAATTTTGTCTCAAGGCAGCTTAGCAGGCTTCCTTGTACATTGACCAGCACAAGTCTACATTATACCTTTGCTGTTTAAGTGCTGTTTAACCTTATTTCTGAGAAATCAGAAAAATATTATTCTTCCAGTACTGGTGAGTGTGGTAGATTGAATGTAACAACTGTAGAAAGAATGTAACAACTATAATGTAAAAACTTTAAAATTGTTCTGAAGTTTTAGGGTGATTAATGGACATAATATCTAAGACTCACCTGAGTGAAGAAATTAAATCAAACATTAGAGAGAAAGCTATATATTATGGAAAATTATTGTTCCTTTTTTTCCTCAAGGCATTAAAAAATTCAGATGGTTGATTGAAAGTGATTGTTGGTTTGGGTTGTTTTTTTTTTTTTTTTTTTTTTTTTTAATAAAATTTTTAATTTAATAGT
>VZRF01002163.1:148284-164578 GCA_013396875.1 Vireo altiloquus
ACATGTCTACATGACCTCTGTCAGCTAACCAGTCCTCCACACAATGTGTCTTTAGCCTCAGGAGACTCAAGCATGCCCAAGTACAATGATTTTAACCCTTTCACCCCCTGCCTCCAATAAAGCATGGAGATTTTCCTTGGCCCTCCTCTTGCTGTTGATGTATTTATAAAAACACTTTTTATTGTCTTTGACAGCAGTGGCCAGCTGTACTTGAACTTTCACCTTTCTAATTTTCTCTACATGACCTCATCACATCCTTGTACTCGTCAAGAGGTGCCTGCCCCTTTTCCCAAAGGTCATAAACTCTTTCCTTTTCTCTGAGTTCCTGTGAAAGCTCCCATTCAGCCAGGCCACACTTCTTCCCTACCATCTTGTCTTTCAACCCATAGGGATGGCCTGCTCCTGAGCCTTCAAGACTGTGCAGGGGACTCGCCAAATCAATGTCCTGAATAGGCCAAAGTTGGCCCTCTGAATGTCCAAGGCAGTGACCCTCTTCCTTACTTTACCAAGAATTGAAAACTCTTATTATTTCATGGTCACTGTGCCTGAAACACTCTCCTTCCACCAGATCTCCCACCAGCCCTTCTCTGTTTACAAACCGCAGGTGTAGGAGGGCCTCACTCCTGATAGGCTCTTATTGGCTGTGTTAGGAAGTTATTTTTTCATGCATTCCAGGAACTTCCTAGACTGCCTCCTCTCTGCTGTTTTGAGTTTCCAGCAGACATCTGGCAAGTTAAAGCTTCTCATAAGAACAAGTGGTCATGAGATTACTTCTTCCCAGCTGCTCACAGAATATTTTGTTCACCTCTTCATCCTGGTTGGGTGGTCTCTAACAGACTCCCACCAGGATGTTTGCATTGCTAGCCCCCCAACTCTTACCCATAGTTGTACAACCCTATCATTGCCTTGAACTCTATGCAGTCAAAACATTCCCTAATGCAGTGAGCCATTGCACTGTCTCTGCTTCCTCCCCTGTCCTTTCTGAAAGCTTGATGGGGGTACAAGTAATGAAGTAAGTGCACAAAACCAAAAAAGTGGACAATTTATTCAGCAGAAGTTTTTTACTGTTTTTCAATATTATCTGATTTTAATCAGTGTTAAGGCTTATATAAGCCTTAGTTTGTATTACTCAAAGTTTCATTCAGAGGCATTTTCTGCATTGACTTGTTTGTCATTGGAAAAAACCTTTCCAATATCAGCCTCCTTAATATATTAGTTAATACAACAATATGGAGTGAAGGGTAAAATTAGCTGTGCTGGTTAAACAGCCTAGAAGAGAGTGAACTCTTGTTAGACACTAGAGATTGAGAAACACCTTCATGAGAAAGTTCTCAAATTACAGAAACTTTTGAGTTTAGGCTAATGATTATTATTGTTAATGAGATGGAATATGCTTCAAAGGGAAAAGTTAGTGAATATTTTTTTTCCCATGTGATTTGTATGCACATGCTAACAGTAGTCAAAGTATTGAGAATCTCTACACACATCTAGTGCTCAGACTGGTCTCTACCTCTAATAGGAAAGTTGTGTTCTTAATAGCCCCCAGATAAGGCGGCAACTCTGAAGATAATTTTAAACTCTAAAAAGCATTTGATAACTTATGCATTTGATAATTTATGCAATTGATAATTTGAAATTTCTGTGAATAGTACAATGAAACAAAGTTGAGAGAACCGTGGATACACAGGAGTTAGTTGTGGCAGGGAAAACTGACTTGATTTTTAAAAGATATGAACATTATGCAGCTCTAAAACTGATTCAGCTGAACTTCAAGAATGGCAAACTGCATCTTCAGATGTAGCAAAGCCGAGGTGGTGCTCCCTGCAAGTACTTCCCTTTCAGTGTACTGGCTTCATATTTCTTACGTTTTTAAAAAAATAGTTAACTACCTGGTGTACAGCTTCCCCAGTACAAACTGTTTAATGTTTTATACCTCCAATATGCAGCTTTATTATTGTATTATACTGTAAACTTAATGTCATCTTTAAATTCAGTGGAGTTAGATAATTTTTTAAAGCTAATATAATTGTGTTGCTTTACACCACTCCAAAAGTGCTACTGTAATTCTGAAATTTTAGCTAGGAAGTCTTGGCTATACACTCTAAATACAGTTTTATTTTGTCAAAATCCTCTAGCATATGGATGAAACCTTCATCTTAGGACACTGAATTCTGCTTGATGGCTATTGTAAGTAGGAGCAGTATTGTGCATATATAATACAAGAAATTAAAGTAATGCTCTGGTGTGAGCAGTTAAATGCCTACAAGTTTCAAAGTGGTGTTGGAGCAATAATGACTTTTCTCCCTCTATAGAGAAATATGAGATACCATTGTCAAATATGAACTGCTGTTCCTTTGCCAAATGGTCAGAGACCTTAATGTTATTTGCTTAATTCTTATCACTTATTGCCACAAGAATGAGAATCAAAGTTTACTTTTCTTCTCTTTTCTAAATAAAAAAGAACATGCTAGAAAGTACTGATGGTAGGATTTTTTTTTAATATGGAAATGTGTAGGAAGAAAGGAACTAAAGGAAATATGGTGAACTAATTCACTATAAAACTTACTGGAAATTGTTTATGCCATAAAAATAGGGTAAACAAGACAAGCAGAAAAAATATTAAAAAAAAATCATAGAATTATTTACATTGGAAAAACCTTTAAGATCATTGAGTCCAGTTGCTTAACTCAGCATTGCCAAGGCCACCACTAAAGCATTCCCAAAGGGTCATAACCACAGGTCTTTTAAATACCTTCAGGATGGTGACACAGCCACATCCCAGGGAAGCCTGGCCAATGCCCGACAGCCCCTTTCCATGAAGAAATGTTTCCTATTATCTTATCTAAGCCCCGCCTGGTGCAACTTGAGACCATTTGCTCTTGTCCTAGCACTTGTGACTTAGAGAAAAGCTCAACCCCCACCTCACTACGAGGTCTTTGCAGGCAGTTGTGGAGAGGGAGAAGGTTTCCTGTAGCATGCCAGATAGCTGCTAACATGAGTCGATGGCAAAGAGGCAGGAAGGGTCTTTGAGTTCGGAGATGTTTATTCCAGCCATGCTCGTGGGGGGTTCAGTGACCAAGACTCATGGGAACGGTCCCAGTTTAAGTGTGGTGTGCTAGGGGCAGAGAGAGCATCAGGGGCCAGGCCTCAGGGGGCGTGGGGGCAGTACAAAGGTGGGGCCAGGGTATGGGAGCCCATGGGGAAATAGAGGGGGGTGGCTGAGGGACAGAGGTCTAAGGGGGGGACCAGTGGGGCTGACTGAGGGAGCAGAGCAGGGGTACACAGCAGAACAGAACGGGGTGTCCTTGAGAGGAACCTCTTGTGTCTGTCTAAAGTGGGGAATGCCTCTCCCTCCCAGGGAGGGTCCTTCCCTCCCAGGGGGCTCTCGGGGACCCTTGTGTGGCAGGCTCACCGGCCTCCACAGTCTTCTCTTATGACAAATTATCTGACAGAATTTACTTGGTACCACTGCATTACCAGTAGCTGAAATACTTATTTCTAACAACAAAGACTTAGTCAGTCAACATCAGATCAGTCTTTCTGAATGAATTCAGGTAAACTAAATGTTAAAGTTCAAAACGTGGTATTTAAGGTTACCACTTAGAATTGTCTGCACAAGTACTTGCATAGACTGCTGTGAACTCAACTAGTTGAATGTCTTCAGCTTTTCAGTCTAGTGTTAATGTACGTGGCAAATGCCTGTAATTAGCTCTACAGTCCGGCTTTCATCTTCTCTCCTCTTCAACATTTCCAGTAACCTTCACTTTACATGACTTCTCCTTCACGTAGACAGATGCAGACCTAAACTGTATGTTTATCTGGATGCTCATAAGAAAATGCATGTGTATCACCTTGGCTTAAACTTACCTTAAACTTTCTTTTCAACCTGCTAATAGTCCTAACAAAGAGAGGGGAAAAAGCCAAAGTAATAGCAATGAATCTTAGCACAGCATTTATGGCCTCAGTTAATACGGCCAGCCTTTCATTCTGGATTGCTCTCAACATAGGCAGTTCTATCAGCGGGCAACTCCCTTGCCAGAAAATTATTGTGCGAGCATTCAAGTTTGAGACTGTGTTTCAGTGCTCCACAGACACCAGCTGATAGGGAGAAGCCCCACAGCAAATTACAGGATGCCCGAGGAAGTTACAGGCTCATGCTACACTTTAGTAATCATCCCATCAGCTTCAGAAGGTAGTGTTGGCAGCTTCTGAGGCAAGTGGAGAAAAAAAGTACCCACATTGTTTTAGGACTATATGAGGACTATTGAGGTTGGAATTGCTAAGGAGAAAAAAGAAAAATTCAAGTAAAATTGCACTTTGTCCATTTAATAAATATTAGTGTGTATACCTTACCTTAGTGTTGGAAAAATTATTACATGCTTTTGCTTTAATAAATGTATATAAGTGTTAACTTAATTAACATGCTTTTTTTTCACAGTTATTTTATAAATAGCTCTGGAAGGTAAAACAAGATTACTAAATTTTAATTAAAAACAAAAATCCAAATTAGCTGCAGCAGCATAATCAATACAAATTACATTATTTAAATTAAGCAAAATTTAATTAAAGGCTTTCACATTAAATTTATTCTGTTTGGGTTCAAAGCTTTTCCAAGTCAAACTGTTTTGTAACAATTTTCTAAGCAGCACAGCAGTCAGTAAAATTCCCTATTATTCTAAATTACCCATTATCTGCTAGATACATAATTTTTATGAAACAAAGTATTGATTAGCTTCCATATTGGAGTTGAGCAACAAAGTCAGAGTAAGAAAAATCCACTTTCCTCTCCAGACTTATTCTGCGCAAAGGTAAGAAACTATCATTGTCATTTGATTGTGGAGACCCATGTTACACAAGCAATTGAATAGTTCTATTGAAGTTACTCTCTCACTCACAAGACATGTAGTTGATGAGTACATGGCAGAATACCTGTCTCACACGAAGTATGAATCTGCCTACATTATCTTTTATTTTTCATTCACGTATTTACTGGATATTTTAAACTGAACTTCCCTTTAGAAGCAGACACTGTTCTAGCTTCCTAGGGCAAACAATGCTTTTTTATAGATACTTAGAAATATATGAAACTTCAGACCAACATTCTCCCTCAGAATCCCAAGAACAAGGGATGTTACATGGTGAAGGTGAGATCAGGTGATTTTGTTGTTAATATCCAAAAGACAGTAATTTATCTGATAGGGTTGTGGAACATATAAGAACATACTATATACAGAGAATAAAGTGAAAGTCAGTCTTAACTGAACTTATTTTATTATATTAGTTATAAAAGAATGAAGTAACTTATTTTACTCTAAGAATGCATGCAAGGTCTTGTATTGAATCACATGGAAGTGCACTGTCTCTAAAACCTTAGTGCAGGTTTTTTTGTGTTAATATTTTATCTGAATTAAGAGGTGACTCTATATATCGTCAGAAAAAGACAACCCTGTCAAGGCGATTTATTCTACCATTTTTTCCCAGTAACATAAAGGTTGTTCACACTTCAGGCAGAAAGACAAACCTTAAAAACTGAACACAACCACAGTAGCACTGAAGTCTTAATTCAACTTTTTTTGCTATAAAACATTTCAGAAAATTATTTCTCCTCCTTTTTGTAAAGGATAGCAATATGTTTTGTTGTTGGTTTATCCAAAATCAAACCAGTGCAATTTACATAGTTCATTTAAGACCCTTTCCAAGACTTTCAAAGCTTAATAATAGCTAGTAGCATATGAACAAGTTCTACTCATTCAAATAGCAAGCACAGTGGGGAGACGAAACATGCTGCTGAGGCACCCTGTGTGTGTTCAGCTCCTGTTTCACAAATCTGCTAGGCTAGATAAGCTCCCTGGTACTACAAGTAATGCCTACACTTTATTTACCCTGGTGTAGTGACCTCAGAATTTGAGTATGTAACTTATTTCTCTTCATTCATAGAAGCCTTCCCTACTGCACTAAGTCAAGGATTTTGAATTGTGCATTTATATTTACAGTGTTTTCTTTCAGAAGCAGGAAGTAAATATATCATGTGTTTCAAGTATATGATACTTTTACTCTTTTCTTCATTTTTAGATAGAATTCCCCAGACTCTCAGAAAAACAGAGAGAAAATTGCAAGTACATTGTTATCTCTACCATGTTTGGCCTGAACCAAACTAGCAACTATAGCAGAACCAGCAGATGTGTAGACGGTCCCAGTAAACACATTAGTTAACTGAGTGAAAATCATCCTTATACAAAGTCTTATCTCTATATACAGAAGAGATGAAAAAGGAAAAAAAAATGAAAGAAAAAACAACCAAACAAAACCCAATAACAAATAAAATAATAAAAGAAGCATTTGAGTTCCAAACCATGTCAAAAACAACATGAAACTGCATGGAGGAGCACAGCAGAATAGTTTCTAGTATATTGAACTCTCTGATGGCTCAAATGCAGAGTTAAAATGGTTACAAATTAAATAAATGAATAAAGACATGTAACTAGTACTAGTAGTAGTATTTGGAGGTTTTGCTTTGTGAGAAGAAAGGTTGGGTGGGGGCAGATTTAAGAGAACTTAATCCTACCATTTAAGTTACCTTTTAGCCTATCACAATAGGCACTTTCCAGTGCCAAAACGCAAAATTAATTTAGCAAGGCTAGAGAACTGACTTCCTCTCAGAGTATAGGAGTGCAGTTAATTTTAAAACTGAGTCTTACGTTTGCAAAGGGTATAAATAAAAGAATACAATGACAGGTGACTCAGTTCAGTTACCCAGGCATGCACTGACACCTAAACCATATTCTGGTATATACAACGTCTGACTGTCTTACTGAGCTCTAAATATTATACTGGATTCATGGAGATTGGTAGTCTTTTTCCTAGAAAGAGAAGGTAGAATATCTCACATGGTGTCAGACACCTGTGTTTCAGCAGCTGATTCAAGCCCAAAGAGTCTACATTGTGAACCTCATGTTTATGAAAATAGTTACTGAGTTAAATTCTACTCTGTTTAAAAACCTGGAATGAAAATAATATTTCTCTACAGGCTACGACATTAATATATAGACAGAAACGTACATAGTGGCAAAACCTTTTCCTCAGAAAATTGAGGATAAATATAATCTGCATTCTCAGAAAAAGTAAGGATAGGAAAATGGTATTGATTTACTCAAAATTTTTTATAAATTATATTCTGAAAAGGTAAGTTGATTGCAAATTACTGACTTTTTCATTAAAAATTTCACCTTGTTAAGTGAAAGCTGCTATAAAAGAAAAACTTCTAAACATCCACCAAGCATGCTAACTTGGTACATTTTTTACACTGATTAATGGAACCTTTTAAATATCACTCAGGGAAAAAAAGAGAAGGATTAGATTCCATCATTTCTACTCACTCACAGTTGCCAGAATGTACTCCGGCATTTAAAATGTTACTTTATGGAATTGTCCTCTCCTTAATCAAAACTCCATGTAAGAAAGAAGTGGTAGTATTGTTGGTTTGATTTGTATTTAATAAACAGTGCAGCAGCTTGCATGAGAGCCCTGTGCCAGAAACATACATGCATAATGCTATTTACACGTACTCTACATCACACAGAAAAAAGCTGTGCTAGTGTTGGAAAAGATTAATGAGAAAACACTTGAACTTCAGAACCACAGAATACACTACTCACAGACAACAGTACTTGCACATTACATAGCTCAGTCTGTGAGAAGACAGGAACACTACCATACTGTATTTTCTATGACTTTATAACCAGATGCTCTGCCAAAGGGGGAAGGTGCCAAAAAAAAAAAAAAAAAAGAATATTATTCTACTAGAATAGGTAAAGATATTGTGATCATTACTATTCCTTTCTACTCCTAAAACCTAATAATTAATTCAAGATATTACTAGAAGTCCAGAACTGTGTTACTGCCCAGTGGGAGACAGACAATCTCCCATTCCAGCAACAAACTTTAGAGTAGGAAATTTTAAGAGCTGCTGTTCTCAGGAAATTATGAGTTTGTGATGTAAGAACTAAACAGAAGCAGTAAATGATGGCAGTAAGATCCAAAGTAAAAAATATAAGTAACAGATCAATATAAAAGAAATAAAGAAAATATAAGAGAGAAAATTCCATTAAAACTGCAGTGGCACTGCAATTATGAAGTTAAGTGTCAAAATGTGGAATGCACAAGATTTGCTCTGAAGTAGTGTACTAACAATACAGATCAGAAATGGAAAGCATGTCTGGTTCCAGAAATCTTGTAAAATTTCATTAGCAGACAAGTCAATGATGTACTGTGGTTAATTATGATCTAGCAAGTAAAAACATTGATTTGTACAGCACAAATGATGTTGGTATTGTTGCAGACTGGTATAAAATATATCAACATGCAGTGTTAAAAAATGTTGTAAAAATCAAACTAATAAAATAAGTTGATAGATTAATAACTCATGAGCATATATATATGCACATAGCTATTTCTGACATTCAGTACTAAAACACTGCAGTTGTGGTAGGGAGATACTTTTTAAATCTAGACCTTAAAATTTAACTCACCCACATTTGAAAAAAAAAAAGGTACAACTGAGTTGTATTTTTTTCTTTTTGGGCAGACACGTTATTGTACAAAAGCAACCTAAACATAATCCTCACTGAAAAACAAATATTACCTCAATAAATTGTGAAAGGTGGAAGTAGGTTTGTGCAGTAAGTATCATTTCTCCTCTGATAAAATTAGTTAAATCATGCATATTGTGTCTCAATATATATTTCAAAATAAATATACTGTTTGGATAACATAAGCTGGACATGACTGTCTTCAAGACAATGACTCTCTTGTACCCAAATAAATCAAGATATTAAATAACTTTTCTTCCCTTTGAAACAGTCATAACTGCTTGAGGCTGCTGCAGCACAAAAACAAAATATCTTCACATAGGTCTTGAAACAGTCAAGCTGAAAATCTAAGCCAAAGTTTCATTTAACAGCCTGTCAGTTTTTTGATGTGAAGCTAATGAATGCAGTGGCAAACAAATCCATCAAACCTAACATCAAAACAACTGCACTTCATCCCACCAAAGGGAAAAATACAACCTGCAGGCCAGCACTTTGATCTAACCTATCCACAGAAAACACGTTGCTAAGCAGCTACCACTGAAGAATGCATGAGTAATTACTGACTTAATTTTGTGAAAGAGAGAAGTAATATTTAAGTGCCCCTAGTTTCAAGTAGAAAAGGTTGGTAGACTTCTCAGTTTCTACATTTCAGCTAAACAACAAAAAGCTTTCCAGCACCAGCATCTGAAAACAAATCACGTCTTAAAAGCAGCTGCAGTACAAAAGAATCATTACAATGACTAGTAAAATCACCTAGTGTGACACTACCCCTGAGAGCAGGCAGTATAATTTACATACATTTATAGTGAGTGAAAGTCACCAAGTGGGCCGACAAAACAGACATAGTAAGCATCAAGAGCAGTATTCAGAAATGCCAGTACTTTCTCTGGAAGCTTGTGAAAGCATGGACAAGGGCTGTCCAAGAGTCGTGAGAGACCCTGACAGGAATTTGGAAAAGCAACAGATAGGGGTCCTTTTTTCAGCTGGGACAGAGCTAAGTTTCTTCCTAGCAGCCAGTACAGTGCTGTGTTTTGGATTCAGTATGAGAATTATGTTGGTAAGACACTGATGTGTTTTGGTTTTTGCGCAGTTGCGCTTACTCTAAACACCAAGGACTTTTCAGTTTCCCGTGCTCTGACAGCAAGGGGATTCACAAGAAGCTGGTAGAGAGCATGGTTGGGACACCTGATCTGAACTGGACAAAGGGATGTTCCACACCACAGAATGTCATGCCCAGTATATAAGCTGAGGGGAATTGGCCAGGAGGGGCCAATCATGGCTGTGGGATGAGTCAACATCATCAGTCAACATCTGGCTGACTGGCATCAGCCAACAACTTTTTCCTTCTTGGGTTTTATTCCTTTCTCTCTTCTTATCTCACATTTAATTCTTATTATATTATCATAATAGTTTATTTCAATTATTAAATTCATCTTAGTCTATGGGGTTTACGCTTTTTTTTTTCCCAGTTCTCCTCCGCATGCTACCCGGGGATGATGGGAGCAAGCATTTTGTTTCAGTCTGGGGTTAAAGTAAGACACAGGGGACTGAGGGGATTAAAACAGTAACCAATGGAAAATGAAAGGAACTAAATTAAAATAATCCTAACTGTATAAATAAGAACTAGAGAATATTAACCAAAACTGCTAGTATCACCAGTCTCCTGGACACACAGAAGAATTATGTGTAAATATTTCTATTCACCAACCTTTTTCCCCCCCACAAGTTACCTACTCAGCACAAATCAAAGCAGATAGCTAGAAAACATACAAGCTAATAGCCACTGACTCATCTGCTTTATCAACAGTAGCAAAATCCACTGGAGTAAAGAAACTCAAAAATGCACTTCATGAAGCCACACATTTCCATTAGGAAAACAAGAAAATTTACAGAAGATGATACATGCTAGCTGCCCCTATTTCATACCATTCAGTTACTTTTTTAGCAATAAATAGCGTTCCACAAATGAAAGTTTTAGGATGATGAAAATGATTAAGAGTATCTAAAGCTTAGAGCACTTCTCATCCTCACAGAACAACACAACTATACTTGTACCATACTTGTGCACTGAGTACTAACTCCCTTTGTTTCACTAAGCTCTGACATATCCACTACTTCACCAACATCCCTCTACACCACATCCTTTTGCCAAGCATCTTAAGGACAGGGTGACTGATTTGTTCCTTCCACCATTATCTCCTATTTCTTTTTCTGTGTGTTCTTGACAATAGAAAAAGACAGCAAGAACTACGCTTCTCTACTCTTCTCCGGAGCTGGGAGGGTCTAAGTATGCCAGTTACTTATCCAGTTGTGTTGTTTGAGAGGGGGAAGGTAATTTGGATTTTTTTTCTATTTTTTACTTTTACTTAATTCTGTTCAACTGAATTTTGTCCAAAAGCAAGCTAAAAATAGCAGCTGAGTTGTAGCAAACAGCACACTTGGAGGTGCCACCTAGTATTTCTTTTGGTATGTTGTCCCAAGTTTTTTCCTGGTTTCAGCTAGGATAGAGTTAATTTCTTCTCAGTAGCTGTTACACTGCTGTGTTTTGGATTCAGAATAAGCATGGTGTTGGTAACACATTGATGTTTAGGGTTTTGCTAAGCTGTGTTTATCCCAAGTCAAGGAATTTTTTTCCTTGTCCCCTGCTGCACCAGTGTGGTGAGCAAAAGAAACTCTGAGGAAGCACAGCTGGGACAGGGACATTCCACACCTCAGAACATCATGCCCAGTATATAAACTCGGGGGAGTTACCTGGAAGGGGCTGATCAGGGTTCAGGAAGGGGGGTCTGGCTGCGGCCAGTGGATGGTGAGCAATTGCATTGTGCATCACTTGTTTCTTCCTGTTCTATTATCATTATTATCATTTAATGTTATTACTTTAAATAATGTTAATTTTTAAACTGTTCTTATCTCAACATGAAAGTTTCACTTTGATTCTCCTCCCCACTCCACTGGGCTGGAGGAAAAGAGGTGGAGTTGATGAGTGTCTGCATGCTGTTTCATCTCCAGCTGGGCTTAAAACCATGATAGTCTTGCACAAACTCTAGAAAACAAGTTGGCGGGTACATTCCTGCTCACACGGTTCAGCTATTACAGGTAGTTAAGGGGCACACAGTGAAACCAAGACCGCAACTTTAGGATTTTTAAAGACAGAAAATCATTGCTGGAATTGGCATTCATAGTCTTTTAATCAAAGTGTCCAATACCAAGGGTCAAAAAGATCTCTTATTTAACATTTGCATGTGATTTCAGAGGAACTTTAGCACCACCTGACTTCATGCGGGAAAGCAGTATCATCACATAGCCTAAATATGTACTACAACTTTAACAAAAATCTGTGTTGGATTTTTTTTCCCCACAAAATCAATGAAGAATATTGATTGTATTTCAGGATTTTTTTTTTCTTTTTCTAACACAGAAATCCAGCTGTAAGCAATTAAAAACTATAATATAAAAAATAAAAGTGTTCCTGTAGGAAGGCAAATAATCAGTCATCAGTATAGAATACTCTCTGTGGAGAAGACAGCAATAAACTGACCTAGATACTGCTGCATTTTGCTAACACAGGCAATTCCTGCAGTACAATACAGGGGAACTATGGAATCCAAAAGATTCTTTCCAATTAAAATTCTTGCACATTACACATAAAGAAACAAAAGATAATTCAGATGAGGTATCAGTAGCCTGAAGAATGACAAATGGGACTACAAGGTTATGTAGGTTTTAGGTTGGGATTTTTTGCTTTTTGTTTTAAATGAAATTACTGGACCTGAAAATAAAACTTACTAAAATATCAGTATTCTTTGGACACAGCAACGTTTTACTTTTTAATTAACACCTCTGGGTAGTTTTCTAACTTTGTGATAAAAATTAATCACACATATTCACCTGGTTTTCTAGAGAAACACCATAACCAAGAAACAGAGTACAGTTATACAAAATCATATTATATTTTCTCTTTTTTTATGACAGAATCTTAGACTACATAATCTTGTATCTTAAGTATTTATTACTCAGACAATGATGCAATTTTACTTGAATTTTTCTTTTTTCCCCTTAGCAATTCCAACCTCAATAGTCCTCATATAGTCCTAAAACAATGTGGGTACTTTTTTTCTCCACTTGCCTCAGAAGCTGCCAACACTACCTTCTGAAGCTGATGGGATGATTACTAAAGTGTAGCATGAGCCTGTAACTTCCTCGGGCATCCTGTAATTTGCTGTGGGGCTTCTCCCTATCAGCTGGTGTCTGTGGAGCACTGAAACACAGTCTCAAACTTGAATGCTCGCACAATAATTTTCTGGCAAGGGAGTTGCCCGCTGATAGAACTGCCTATGTTGAGAGCAATCCAGAATGAAAGGCTGGCCGTATTAACTGAGGCCATAAATGCTGTGCTAAGATTCATTGCTATTACTTTGGCTTTTTCCCCTCTCTTTGTTAGGACTATTAGCAGGTTGAAAAGAAAGTTTAAGGTAAGTTTAAGCCAAGGTGATACACATGCATTTTCTTATGAGCATCCAGATAAACATACAGTTTAGGTCTGCATCTGTCTACGTGAAGGAGAAGTCATGTAAAGTGAAGGTTACTGGAAATGTTGAAGAGGAGAGAAGATGAAAGCCGGACTGTAGAGCTAATTACAGGCATTTGCCACGTACATTAACACTAGACTGAAAAGCTGAAGACATTCAGCTAGTTGAGTTCACAGCAGTCTATGCAAGTACTTGTGCAGACAATTCTAAGTGGTAACCTTAAATACCACGTTTTGAACTTTAACATTTAGTTTACTAAATGTTCTGAATTCATTCAGAAAGACTGATCTGATGTTGACTGACTAAGTCTTTGTTGTTAGAAATAAGTATTTCAGCTACTGGTAATGCAGTGGTACCAAGTAAATTCTGTCAGATAATTTGTCATAAGAGAAGACTGTGGAGGCCGGTGAGCCTGCCACACAAGGGTCCCCGAGAGCCCCCTGGGAGGGAAGGACCCTCCCTGGGAGGGAGAGGCATTCCCCACTTTAGACAGACACAAGAGGTTCCTCTCAAGGACACCCCGTTCTGTTCTGCTGTGTACCCCTGCTCTGCTCCCTCAGTCAGCCCCACTGGTCCCCCCCTTAGACCTCTGTCCCTCAGCCACCCCCCTCTATTTCCCCATGGGCTCCCATACCCTGGCCCCACCTTTGTACTGCCCCCATGCCCCCTGAGGCCTGGCCCCTGATGCTCTCTCTGCCCCTAGCACACCACACTTAAACTGGGACCGTTCCCATGAGTCTTGGTCACTGAACCCCCCACGAGCATGGCTGGAATAAACATCTCCGAACTCAAAGACCCTTCCTGCCTCTTTGCCATCGACTCATGTTAGCAGCTATCTGGCATGCTACAGGAAACCTTCTCCCTCTCCACAACTGCCTGCAAAGACCTCGTAGTGAGGTGGGGGTTGAGCTTTTCTCTAAGTCACAAGTGCTAGGACAAGAGCAAATGGTCTCAAGTTGCACCAGGCGGGGCTTAGATAAGATAATAGGAAACATTTCTTCATGGAAAGGGGCTGTCGGGCATTGGCCAGGCTTCCCTGGGATGTGGCTGTGTCACCATCCTGAAGGTATTTAAAAGACCTGTGGTTATGACCCTTTGGGAATGCTTTAGTGGTGGCCTTGGCAATACTGAGTTAATGGTTTGAATTGATTAAACTAAAGGTTTTTTCAAAAGTAAATGGTTCTATATCAGAGCAACAGCTGAAAAACTGTGAGCTAATCACACTTCAGTGGATCAAAATTACATGGGATTTTGACAAACTAGGCAGAAATCTCCAGCAGTTTGTATCGTGAGGTACTTTCTGGGATCTCATTTTTGGTCATTGTATCTCCTCAGAGTTCATTCTGATTGGATTATTGGTACATTTAATTGTTCTTCAGGAGAGGATCATAGCAGTAAGCAATTCTGGGAATTTTTCCATGCGTTCTTTTTGCAGTTTTGACTATTCCTGCCTGTATTCATGGGTTGGAAAGATAGTTGACAGTAAAATAATCTTGCTTTCCAAATTGTTTCTTCAGTGCCTTTGTATGTGGGCATAGATTTGTGTGTTTGCCTAGCCTGTGGTTATACTTGCCTTTCAAGTTTGTGTGTGATTAAGCATTTTCAAAGTAATTAAAAATGATGTTGTGTAACAGCGTTGTGAAGCAGCATAGTTGCTTATTTATGTTTATTCATTTCTTACTTCTCTAAGATAATACACAGTAGGTCTCCCTGTCATTAGTGTAAACTGCTAATTGCACTTATTTGTTATTCTTGAGTGTCCTACTGGCCAAGATGATACAGCAGGAAGTGAAGTACAAAAATCTGTGTTTGAAGTATTATATAGATGCACTATATGCAATTTGCAAGTAGTAATGAGTCTATTTTTATTAAACAATAATGCATTTGGATCTTTTGTGTAAATGATCAGCAAATGTTTATGTTAAAAATACAATTCATAATGAAAATTACTTGCTTTGCTTTATCTTTTGCCTTTATATAACTTATAAATAAATTAGTTGGTTACTTAAAACAATGTTTAAACCATTTAGCATTTCTGTCTCTGTTCTGTTTTGTCACCAGTGGTAAAACAGTTGAAAATACATGCACTTGTGCTAAAAACCCACAGAGGATTATTCTGATAATCAGATTTAACTCTGTTGATATTGTGAATCTTAAGAAACAAGATACAAAAAGTTTACTGATAATGTAGGACTTTTGAAAGCAAGTCAGAATTGATACAGTTTTCTCAAAACTCGTCATTAATGAGAATTGTGAATTAACTGTTCTTTGGAAAGCCTGAAGGATTAGTAATATGCAGAACAAAGAGTGTAAAGTCAGGTGACACACAGAAGTTATGTTTTTTGAGGGCTTCCCAATGTGTAAAATATATTTTTTTCTTAATTTTAAATGTAGTGAAATGAGGAAAACAATTTTTTTAGAGACTTTTTTCCTTTTTTTTTTTTCTCTTTTTCTCCTGTGATTTTCCCCCTTTCCCTTTTTTTAAGTAAATCTTCTGTTTGTTACAGTAGTTCTCAGGATTTTGTTGCTTTAAGAAATATATTTTTACTGGTACGGTATGATGGTTTACTATAGGCAGAAACTGAATACAAGTTGTTTGCTGGACTTGAATGGATTATTTAAAGTTACAGCAAGCAAGAATAAGAATTGTTTTACTGATATTGATGCATTTACTCTTAGAAGAACATACCTTTATAAAAGGATGTTTTAGCAGTTCAGAGCTTCCTGGAGTAAGAAATATTCTTCATAATTTTTCATGGACTGCATGTGGTTTGGTGGATATCAGAGGATTTTGGAGGAACTGAAATTTTAGATGCTTTAGATGCTTTTAGATGGTTATTATTTGGAATGGTCACTGAAGAAGCATGGCATAGATATGTACATGGTTATCTTACTCAGATGTGTTGGCCATAATGGACAAAAGTTCTCAGCAGATGTGAAAGAAAAGTAGGTTATGTTTATAAGCAATCATACATAGTGTAGAACTTGAAAGTATATGCTAAAGAGACTTAATTTGCCTTTATTTGTATTTAGAATTTATTAAAGAACATTTATTCTTCACCATATTGTGGCATGATGAGTTAATCTACAAGGTCTCAGTACAAAGGAAAATTACTCAGATTAACTGGTGCTTGAAATTTGGGCTGTCATCAGGTGGAAGATAAATCTCTGCTGCCT
>VZRF01002163.1:164592-206309 GCA_013396875.1 Vireo altiloquus
ATTACTTAATACAAATATATAACATCTTTTGAATAGTACAATACTTAATAATATGAAGATAAATATATGTATAGTACATTTATAATACATTTCCTTTCTAGGCTATATATTTAAGGTTTTCTTTTCTTTGAACAAAGAAATAGTGGTCAGCAGTATAGTAACGAAATAAAAAGGTATTTGCTTTGTCTGGCAGTTTAATTTGCTAATTGACTTCTGTTTACAGCTTTGATGTGTCTATTTTTTGACACCTGAATATTTTTATTTAGTCACATCGCTTACGTATTTTAGTTGACTAACTGTTTGCTACTTAAGAAAATCAAAGATTTAATACTAATATTGTCATGGTACCTATTCTTTTTTTCCTTTTGAAATAGTTCTTGTAGTCCTGTGGTATGTTTGAGCATTGTAAAGAAAACATGTGGGCAAGACAAAAATTACGGAAAATCACAACTTAAAGTGTTCTGTTTTATGTTGTCTTAACTTGCTAAATGCTGGTGAAAGAGGCTTTCAAAACAGGAATAATGAAGAAAACTTGATGTTAAGATGAACACAATTCCCTTTTATTTAGAATATGTTGTACGTACTATTTCCTTTTGTTTGTCCATTTTACCTCAGTCCTGAGCCCTTTTGTGGTTTAAACAAAACTAAAAGAGTATTATTAAAACATCCTGAAAAAATGCAATATTGTTGTTTATATGCTGAGAAAACACGCTGCCTTGTTTCCAAGGTGATATTATACTGTGTGTGCTGCTAATTTTGCCTCAGGAAGCATAGAAAGGAATCCGAGGCCTGTGTAGATTTGTGCTAAAATACGTGAAATGAGATTAAATTACTTAGTGTGATCTAATTGACACAGCATAAAACTGAAGGTAAGGTAAAGAATTTGTGTTTTAGAAGAACCAGGAGATTTAATGCTGGAATGAAATTTAGGCCATCATTTGATCTACCTGACCCTTTCAAAGTATGTCTAACTGCATCTGCACTGCTGTTGTTTATTTGAACTATTGATACTGAAGATATTAGTCCAGACAAGGGCAAAGCTGAAGAAAGCAACACTTCTTGTAAACTCTTCCTGTACGAGATGCTGAATTAGGTGGCTCACAGTTCTCTCTGGCTCCAGCAGGTGTTAATGACACATTAGCATTAGCAGCAGTAAGCTATACTGTTTGTAAAAAAGAGCTATTTTAAAAAGCCGCAAGAATTTGTTCTAACTAATGATTAAAATATTTATACATGTAGATCTGTTTAAACAAGATACTACCTGGAGGCTATATAAGAGCATACAGGTTGATCTGTAATTTAAGTAACTATATTTTATCATCAAACAGTCTGTACAGACGGAAAATAAGCCTAACATCTTCTATACTGTTCCATTTTTAAATCAGCCTTTTAAAGCCAGTGTGGAGAAGACTGTTTTTCTTATTGATAAATTAAATACAGTTTCTTATTAATTTCAAGGAAAAATGACATTAATAATACACAACTTGAATGGACAAGCATTTTCATATAGTAAGTGATTTTAAGTGAGATCATGCAGGTAAATCTATCTTACAGTAACATGAAATTAGCAGTGTTTATTTTTCAATTCTACGAAGAAACACCTAACATTTACATCTTCTCTTGTCTTCAGATCTCTTTTATATTGTTTTTTTTCTGACAATCCTTTGTAAGACAAAAATTTGGATCTCTTGGAATTATATAATAACAAAATAAATATTTGAGTTTCAGTGACTGATGTTACTCATATTCATATTGGAGCACAAGCTCTGATTTTATATCCAGTTTTAGCTGTTTGTCAGCAGAGGGCAATATAACTTCATAGATTTCTTTGAAAGGATTTAATTTGTTGATCTTTTTATTTCTAGTTTTAACTAAGGGAGCACCTACTTGTAAATACTGAGAAAATATGTGAACTCATGATGAAAAAGCAATGAGCTGTAGTATTAGTATTCCTTATGCACTTTCAGAAGCCTGTATAAACTTCCTGGTAGTTGTAATCTGTGGGATGAGTACCCTGAGTTCATAAGCAGGCAGAAAATGTCCAGACTTTATGGAGATAGCAAAATGTTTTTTACTTTTCCACTGGATTAGCTGATACACCCTCAGCAATTAGCTCATGCACCCTTTCAGTGGTTTGTTATTTGTTTGTGGGTTTTTGTTTGTTTCTTCAGGGATATATGTATTTTTTCCCTTGAGACAGTCTCAGGCAAAGCTTCGGGTGCTTTTTACATCTCCTTCAGTTTTATTGTAGGATTATATCCCTTGTGAAGAACTTGTAGTACTTGATAGGCTCTCAGTACATGTTTTGTAAATTAAGTGTAGAAGGGAGCTATGCTGTGATAATTAAGAAAAATGAGAATCAGGCCTTCATTTCGACTTACTCATTCTGCATGTTAGAAGAAGAGTTTTGTTTTATAGCTGGGGTGGTAAAATGAGCCTTTACACTCCGAAGGAAGCATGTACATCATAACCTTCAAGTGTACATCATGTTAATATAATAGTTCTTTGGTTTTTATGCTGCCATTTAAATTTCCATTTGGTTCTTCTTTCGGGACATGTCAGGAATTCTAAAATGGATGTTCATGTGTGGCTTTTTTTTATTTTTTTTAAATCTGCTTTCCTATTTCTAATACTCTTGAGGCATATTCAGAAAGAATTCAGACATATGGTTTCTTGTTTTTCATCTTCTCCTTTGGGCATCAAACATTCAGAGAGTCTACTTTACTGTCAGAACATAAATACAATTCCTGCTAACAGCCTGGGACAGGCAGCATTTACCAGTGTTAAAACACAAGGCTAAGATTAAAGTATTTTGAGTTCTAGCTCCTGTTTGGCCCTTGGCTCACTGAATGACCTTAGGCAGTAGCATCCCTCTCTTTACTTTGTTTGAAATGCATTGGATAATACTGGCCTTCCTCTATTACCAAAATAGTTTTGTAGATTAATTTGCCTCTCTTTAAGCTGTAATATTTAAATTGCAAATAACAATAGAACTCCTTTAGGTAGAGCACACAGATAAAAATGTCAAAAGAGATCATAAAGAATATATGTTTTTGGTATAATACAGCTTTTGCATTCAATTTTTTTTTTTGCACGGGTATTTGTGCTTGTGTTCTAGTTCCAGATCTCCCCCTAATTAATAGGGTTTGATTAAATCATTCAGTCTTTTACATATCACTCTGATAAGAAATGGGAATAGATTCAAATCAATTTCAGCAGGTATTGAAGTCCTAAGCTGGGATACAAAAATGCAAGTAATAATTATTATGGCTTTAAAAATTTTATTTAGAAAAAAACCTGCAGGATTTTCATGCATAAATACAGTGCTGATTATATGGTTATCTCTTGCAACATACACGAATGGTTAATTAAATAAAGCATTGTTAGATGGTTGAAAAGAACACGGTATCTATGCAAATGTAACTGGCATCATGAAAGTTAGGTAAATAGTTTAAAAATCACTGTTCTAAAGCATCTTAGACTTTTCCTTTATGCTAAAAAGATTAATTTTTTAAAAAATCATTAGCTGCGGGGAATGTAAAGACAGTTTTACAGAAATCTCCAGTTGATGATTTTGTTATCCGTTCTAACAAGGTTAAGTGGGAAAAAAGAAGAAGCTAGCACAATAATCGGAATGACTTCCAGAGCTAAACCATTTTCAATCTCAGTGATATATCCAAGCACATGTATGTGAAAATTTCCTGTATCTTGGTAGAGAGTAATGTCTTGAAATGTAGTAAATAGATAAGTTATCATACTACCTTACCTTTAGACACTTGGCATTGTGCCATGCTCTAAGACGAAGGACAGTTTCCTAAAAATTTTGATGTTTAGAACATCCTTGTTATTAAAATGCTAGTAACCAAGTATGTATGACACTGCTGTTCTATAATTATTTTATATGTGATATTGAACAAATTACAAAAGAGCTTCATTTTGAAGATTGTAGAACAAGTTGAGACATAACTAATTTTATTAGGCACATTTCCATTAAAATATTAAGTACCCAGAGTGCTTATTTAACATGGTGATTGGCAGATAATGAATTTAGTGTAGATGTTCTTCAGTAGTAATGTATTAGGTAAACCTTCAAAGTGTATTGCCTTAGTCCCCTCTGTTTCAGCAGCAGACATTTTATATTACTGGAAAATATGATTTGTGAAGGAAGTTAGTAAACTAGTCTTGAACAAATGTATCTGTAGCATTCTACCCTGATTGTCTGTTAGAATCTACTTTAAAACCAAAGTAATGATGTGATAAGCTTGTTGTCAGAAATGTATTTTGTTCTGGTTATTCCATAAGAGTTTATTTTAGGTAGTTCTACTTAAACTAGTCATGGTTAAATTATTAAAAGGCTTGGTTTTTTTGTTTTTTCTGGTTTTTTTTTGAAACTTCATGTCTCTAACTTCATTTACCTATTTGTATAATTAAGCTTGTATTTATGCAATTTTAATGCAAGAGAAAGGAAAAGTACAGCTACAAGCATGAGTTTTCTTGTGGTGGTCTTTTTTTTTTTTTTTTTGTAGTAATTTCTGGGACTTCAGCCAGCTATAACTGGAGTTATATTAAGTATCACTACTCCTATTCTGTGTGATCATGAAATGGCATAGATTATTATGATAAAAAAACATGCCCAACATGTAGAATATTGGTGTTTAAAACTATTGGGTAGCAAAGAAAACAACAGGATTCTGTTTTCTCTCTCTCTTTTTTGTTGCTTTCCTCCTCTTGTCTCTTTTTTTTCCCTTTTCCTGGCCCCTATATATGTGTTGACTTTCTTGAGAACAGTATTGTTTCAAGTTTTTTTCTTACAGAAGTAATAGGGATATTTTAAATTAACTTATTCTGCATTAGTTGTCCAATCTCAAAACTGCTGATTCAATTTTTATTGTCTTGATTATGTAAGACAAAAGGCTGTACATCTGTCCAGTGAGAATATGGCTTATTTAGGTGACAACACTTGTACCATCTGCCTCTTACCAAGTGGTTTGCAATTTGAACCTAAATTTGATCAGCTATGCTTTTGGACACTGAAATGAGATTATAAAAAATCAGTACACTTTCCCTTCACCTCTTCAGGTGTAGAACATAGATTTTGAGATACATGTTTTTCTAGAAGTATTAATAAGGTACTTGAATACCATTTTTTTTGTTACCATCCTAAATGATACATCCCTTCTTTCCTTGAAAGAAGCTAAGGTAGGAAGTAATCTTAAAGAAAATTAGCATTTAACTCTCAAATGATTGACAGTCTTGATTCCTCTTGTGCCTGGTTTGCATTTCTCTGCACATACTGATTTGCACATCTGTGCTTCTTTTGTACTTAACTGAATATATGTGCAAGCTGAAACATACTACATGTGTGACATATTTGTAGATTTTGGTATCCTAATGATTCTGTATTAAATCTCTTCTTAAAGGAAGGTGAAACACGAGTTGAATTCTGTGTATGTTGCTGAGGAAAAGGGGAAGGTTTTTGAAAAGAAGCCTGTGTAAAACAGGATGAAGGAAGCACCTTTCCCCGTTTTCTGCATGCAGGAGAAGAGGTGCTTGGTCTTTAAGTATCAGTTATCCTACTGCACCTTGGTCTTGGGGATCCTCTGCCAAAAACTGACGTTTTCTGCATGGGATACCTATTATATTCTACAATCCTTAATGCTGGTTTCAGGCCTAATATGTACACAGTAATTTGGTATATGGATTTTTGACATGTACTTGAATAGAATGAAAGCTATTCAAGTGACCTGTAGCTATGTATTTGTATTGCACAGATTCCTAGAAAGGGGCATTGTGGTGATTAATGAGAGGAATACAGCAGTCCGTTACCAATTTCATGTCAGTTAGCAGCACGAAGGTGATATGAATAAGGGTGTTTAATCCTGAGTGCCTCCTAAAAATTAAATGAAATCTTATGCCTCAGATAAGGAAAAGAATGAATTCCTCTGCAAACTCCATTTTCGTTGAGTTGGAACACAGTATCTCCAAAGTCAGGAAGAGACAATATATTTTAGTTTTTGTAGTGAGGTTTCACATTTGTTTTTGCACCAGGGTTTCTGCTTTCTAGACAATATCATTGGCATTTTCAGATTGGACTTGGATTTTTTTTTTTTTAATGTTTTTTTTTTACGTGGACTTTAACTCTGTATCCTTAAAATGCAATTGTTTAATATGTTTCAAACTAGTTTGTCTGTTACCAAAAGTACAGATGATGGAAATTGCAGGATAAAAGTGAACATGAATTTATGGTTTTTTCATGTTTCTAATTGTAGGACATTATTCAAAATATTTAAATTTGAACTTTTATCTTGACATAATTTTAACTGGTTTTTGACTATTAATTTGGTTTTATTTTAGTTTTAAGCTTAAAAAGGATAGGTTGTATCATGTTTGTCACATTTTCTCATTTTAATGATGTCCATGTTTTGTGACAGCTGATAATTCATTTCCAAATCAAATTCTCTTCTCTGCCTGAATCTATTAGAGCATGTTAAGAAAATGCTATTTGGTGCATGTTCTCTGAGGCTATAGTCAGATGTCTCTTTTTTTTCCTTCAGTTTTGCTGTCTTAATGGGAGTAATCTCAGCACTGCTGGGTTCCTTGGCATTTTTTAATAAAATCATTGCTTTTATAGAAGCAGATACTTAGCAGAAAATAGACAGTCTTTTATTTTGCTATGATAATACATAGGAGAGATGAGGCCAACTAGTGAATTTGTTTGAAACAAAGGAAGTGTTGGAAGAAAAATGTGAACAAACTTTCATATTCATTGAAACTAGACTTTGCTTTAAGTCTTGGTGACTTATTCAATATTATTTTAAAACGTTTTTTCTTACGGCAAGGGAATCTAAATATTGTAAAAAATATTCACTGCAGTGACCTTTAGCCCATTGCTATGTTTAAGATTAATCAAAAGGAGATATCCTATTATCTTGTATTTCTGTTTTTTAATTAGGAACTTTATTATATATCAGCCAAGCTTAACTTCAAATTTATATTTACCTGCCTTTAAGTGTGTACTTTATTCAAAATGAAGTAGTGAATAATGGTTGATAAAGTTCACTAAGTGGAAACTGCCTGCATCATTTGATTGCTGTCTAGATGGAGGTAAGATATATTAAAAAAATGAAGATACTCTTTGAGAATGTAAGATCTTCCATATACACCAGATTTCAAGGAAAACCATATGCCAAACAGTTTTCAACTTTTTTCCCACAATACTAATCAAAATGTTGATCATTTTCCAGAAACTGTTTGGGGGATATGGTTATTCCCTTAAAGCATGTCCCAAGCTGCAGAAAAATGGTGTTGATGATTTGCTGTTCATCTTTGAATTTCATGTGCTTGGTGCTGTGTGCCAGCATACTGTCTTTAATTTTTAATTCTTGGTGTTTAGGTAAAACATATGGGAAGTCTGCAGTACAAGGAAATTGTGTTAAGAGTTCAGTCAGTTCTGTGTGATTTGTGTCTTGAATTTTCTTCTATTATGTGTTCTCTTTTAGAGTTTCCTAGACTAATTGTGACTAGATGTTCTATTTGGGAATGATTTTGAGACAGAGATAGCTTTTTTATGATTTTATATTATGTATGAAACTAAAATTTACCAACTCTCAGTCATCTTTCAAAGATTCTGTGAGCCCTCATTTAATTCTTTGCAATGTGGATTAGAATTAGCTTGTATACATGTAATTTTTAGCTTTTGTATGTTGAAAATGAAGAGTGCATGATGGGAGCTTTTAACTGCCTAAATTATGGAAACTGTTATTTCAGTTTAAAAAAATCCTTTCTCTGAATGTGTCCAATATATTTTTTTCGGTAAAAGCTCTCCAGAGGGGCTGGGGGGAGAAGAAGTAGGTCATTCAGACTAGTTTGCCTCTAAACTGATTGAATGCACTTTCTCTCTTTTCTAAGACAGCTGGTGCCTGTGGCATAGCTCATACCAAGTGTATTCATAAACTTCTGACACAATATAAGAAGAGCAGAAATACTGCATAAAAGCATTATTCAGCATTTCTTTGGCATAGCCATTTAATTAATTAATTAAAGCATACTTCTTTTAATTGTGTCCCTTGGGCAGTTCTACCAGCCATTACTGACAGTGACACCTTGGTTTACATGACCTGTCTGCACATCATTGTCACCTTTGCTTTAAGTTCAGGTGCGTCTTACACTGGTAATAGGATGTTGGAAATAAGATTCCTTCCATTGTGTTTTTTATGGAAAGTATGCCTCCTTGTTGGTTTTGCTAGGGATGTCTGAGCATATGAATATGAGCTTCTGTGTTTTAAACAAAGTGTGCTTGTCTGGAACTGTAGCTTGGTGAGATCAGCGTGGAGAAAGGGGCTCATTGCTTGTATGCTGGTGGTGAGTGATCATACCCAGGAATAGGTCACATGGTGATATTTGGCACAGAATTTCCATGTGTTTGTCTCTGTGGCTGCAAGATACCTAGCTTTCAACCAAGCTGAGAGTTGTATGAATAACACAGTGTGTCTTCTAAGGTGCTCAGGCAGTTTGATGTGCTGTATGTAAAAGTGTTCTGTGACTGAGAGGTTTTGCACTGTAGGAAGGTTTTACTCAGATTGGTGAATGGCACTGTACCCAGAGTCTTATTTGCTGCATGAATTTCCCTGGGACATTATATGCTTTTTCCTCTTTGCAACATAGCTTTAGCAGCAGTAGAAATAAATAAAAGAAAAAAAAAAGAGAGTAATAACTACAAAGCAATAGATGGAAAAGGTAGGGGAACAGAGATAATGAGAAGAATGTGGGAAACAATGAATACAGAGAAAATAACAAGAGGGAAAGTGGTCTGGGAACAATTCTTGCTTTAAAAGGATGTAATTTTGGGAAAGGACGTTGGGATTTTTATTTTCTTCTATATCTTTCTGTGACAGAAGTGTTTACATGCATGGGTAACTTCAATTTTAATAAATGCTTAATAAAATTTGCATGCTCTGTTTAAATAGCAGATAGGCTGGAATTCTGCATACTTTTCTCTGTCCATTTTGCTTTGTACGCTGCATAGACTATGAGCTTGTTAAAGTTCATTACATTGCTGTATTTGAAAGTCTTGTTCTTTTGTTTTGTCCATGACTGCTCCTTGATCATAAAGAAGCACATTATGTCTCTGTAAATATTTGAAAGAATTTTTATTTTATTCTGGCACTGTGTTCTTTTCTTTACTTGCTCTTCTTATTCTTATTTTGTCATTCATGCTCTGAATAGGTGAGAGAAACCTTTTCAAAAATCATTATTTTCCATCAAGCAATAAGATATGGGCTTCTCTTAGCAATTTGCCAAATCAGCTTAGCTACTAAAGCTTAGTGTGTATTCTAGATTAAAATAATTATTTTGAATGGCTTTGTTTGTGCTTCTTTAAAAGAGAAATCAGTTTCTTAAATTTCAGTAGCCACCCAGTTAAAGATTTCTTTATTATAACTTAAAACAATGAGAAAATACTGCCTTTTTCTCAGTGATATTTAATAAATTAGTCCTAAGTGAGAGAAACGACTACTTAGTGTAGCAACTAAGAAGACCAAACAAACCATACCTGCTTTTATAGGGCTGAGTATTTTAATCCTAAGTGTCATATTGTCACTGTTGTATTAGGGACGATCAAGAATTGACATACAGACTCCAAAAAGATTCAGAAGGTAAAGGCTCAAAGGCTTCTTTATTAGACATGCACAGCTTTTTATAGACAGCTTTGTATAGATGCTGCATGATTGGTTATTTGATTGACACCCCCCAACACCATTGGCTAATTACAAACAACACCTATTTCTGAACACTGACAAAAACACCAGGTGCAAAATTATTTACCTTTTTTCTACTGAGATATCTCACAGCCTTCTACCCAATGCATGGGAAAGTTTGTGCTTTCTCACAGGCACTGGCTGCAGTTTGATGCTTGAGAATTCCTCTCTGACCAAGCATTCAGTATCCATATCACATTTGTACTGAATAGCTTTGTTTAGTCCAAGTTTATTTATATAAAAAGTTTTGGTGGAAAACATTATTGAATCAGGAAGCAACCAAAAACTTTTGCCTGCGTGTTCTTTTCTAAATTTGCACACAGGAGTTGTAAGAACTGTCATTTCCATAGACAGATCTCTATATTGGTAGGAAAAAGGGGACCTGTTTGCTGATTTGTTGATAGAAATTTGTGGAATGAGGTAATCTTTGAAGAAGACTCACAAAGATGAGCCTATTGACAAGTTCTAATGGTGCTGCTGGTAATAAAAGTTTGAGGAATTTATTTTGAGAAATTATGTTACGGCATCCAAGAAAGGAGCTTTTTAGAAAGCAAACAAAATGAAAAATAATGCTGAAGAGATGGGAGAAGTGGAAAGCAGGTATCTTTCCTAAGGCACATTTCTTAGTCATCACTGGGATGTAATATGCTTCTTTTGTACATTTAATAGAATCAACTTACTCAATAGATGCAACCAGTGATAGATTCCAAATAATAAAATGATAATAGAATGTAAAGTATGTCTTCAGTGAATGTGCTTTTTTTTTCCTGAAAAGGATGACATTAACTATCAGACCAAAAAATCCATTTATTAAATGTGAATAAAAATGTTAGCAGAGAAGGGAAATTAAGGGTTCAAACATTTTTGACCAAGTCAATTTGAGTTCATTTGAAATAGAAGATTTCTTGAATTCAATTTATTTCATTTAATTGCTATGATAATTGTGAAAATTGTGTGTGAAGTGGTTCATTAATACTTCAGAAGACACTTAGTATTAGAAGAATTTTCATACTTCACTTTTAACACTGTTTTACTGAAATCCAGGTCCTCTGTTTAACTTCACAAGTTTCTAGGAAAGATGTGGGATGTGGGCAGTCCATTTTACTTTTCTTTGAAAGGAAAAGTGCTGAGAATGTTTCAGCTTCATTTGTAACAACTTTCAGGTATGAAAAAGCAGCAGTATCTGACCATTTGTGTATTCACTCTTATTTTTGTTATATGAGAAATACATGAGATCAGAAAAAGGCTGCTAGGCAAAATATGTTCTCTTTACCAGTGTAAAATGTGTTGCATAAAGGAAAAGGAAAATTAAGCTCAGTGATCTTTTAATGTTTATAATTATTTACCATATTTTGCTTTTTGTTGCAGTAACTTGCTAATAATACTAAGTGTAAGAGTTAAACATTGATTTTTATGGAAATAATTTGTATAAAAATATAACAGGAGTAAATTCACTATGCATTTTTAAAGAAGTTTTATTGTTATCATCAGAGTGCTAAAGAGAAAGGTTCTTGAGGGCTTGAAGGATGAGAAAAATCATCCTACCTGATTTTGTTAGAAATATCCTGGTGGTATTTTTAACATTACCAGTGTGTCTTTCTTAGGTGCCTTAGGGAAAACAGTATTTACTTTTTAAAAAGCTCTGATGTGATAATCCACAGTCATCTTTTGACTGTCTAGTGGATTTGCTGTGCAAAGAAAATGCAATTTCTTGTGTTAAGGGAGAAGATATTTATTTGTTGTTGGGGTGGTGAGGACTTCTTTTGGCCAATGATGCCAGAGACCTTTTGTGAATTAGGCTCATGTATATTTCTAGAAATTTTAGAACATACCTGTCTGCATATCTAGGTGTATAAGTACTTTTAAAAATTAATCTTCAGGAAGATTTTTTATGTCAGGTTATGCATTAGACTTAAGTCCCTTTGTTCCTGTATTTTAACACACTCTAATTGCTAAAAATACTTACACATGAGGAAAAAAAAATGGAAACAAAGATACTAACTCTCTTCTTTAAAAAGATCTTGAAATATATGTTAATTAGATAAGTTTTCCTAGTGCCATACTTGTGACAGAAGTGCGTGAATTAATGTATTGCATTCTCTACAGAGACAGTATGATCTCTGGGGTGCAGTTTAGACTATTTAGGTACAAACATTTTCAATTTGGTTACATAAATGAGGTAATTAAAGCCTGTAATGATAGCTCTCAAGGCTGAGTTTTAAAAATAGGGGCAGGGTTTTTCTTGATATCACACATTTCAAAGTATTTGTGTAGTAAAATTTCTAACACTCATCCTGTGTAAACTTCCAGCGAAAAGAAAGCTTGGCACAGGTTCTTCCTCAGCATATGGATTATTAGCATGTAGTGGTTCCTTTTCTAAAATTCTTTTACTGGTTTTCCCTTGTTGCTTTTGTGTACTGTTTGTGGGCATGAACTTGTCGTGGGCACACACCTGAGCTGCTCCACTTCTGAGAGCTGGTGATCTTACGCCCTTGGAGATTTTCTTGGAGTACCTTTGTCGTCTTCAGCATTTTAGGTTTCCATTCAAATGTTTTATCCATATAGTCTTTGAAGCTTCCAGGAAGGTTCAGAATTCTTATGCAAGAGCTGCAAAATCTTGTGAAAATCTAGTGTGACCTGCAGGTCAAACTGTCTGGTTGAAGAGGGGAGTGATAGAGTGGCTCTGGTGAGGCCCTGGCTTCCAGCCAAAGTCAAACCACCTGAACTACCATTTCTGTTTGAGCAATTGCAATTAAAAATGTAAAAAAAAAATAAAAAAAAAACCAATGTCTTTTACAGCACACTAAAGATGCCTTGAATTCATTCAATACAGGTGAAATCCTGCTTGGTGTGAATTTGGAAGGTCCTTTTCAGTCAGCTGTGACTACATCTGTAATCGTCTTGGTACAGATGCCTTTTAAAACGGTTGTATGCACAAATGGTTAAATTTCTTTAAAAGTCATTGCTAACTAACGTTTAAGTGTTGAAGATATTTCAAAATAATTCTTCTAGCAAACATGACACAGTTCAGCTCTGTAAGATGTTATTCTTTTCTTGAGGTGTTTTACTGTAAGATTTGCAACTTAATTTTTATCTTTTTCATTTTTTGCTGTTTTTTCTGTACATAGTTATTTTCATGAAGAACCTATTGAACTGATAAAAAACAAACCAAACATACCTTTACATAGTGTTTCACAGACAAGTGCCTGTGAAATATTAGCCAGCCTAAGATTTTCAGACAGTTCATGTATTTTGATGTGATTGCATAACAGCAAGATGTTGTGTACTTTTTGTTGTTTAGAGAAGTCTAAAATGGAACAGTTAACATCTTAGTAGGCCATTCTTACACTAATCAAAAAACTCAGTGTGAAAGAACAGGAAAGGTCACAAAATTATGTATTGAAAAATTAGAATGTCAAAACGAGGGAGTTAGGTCAACTTCAGTTTACCCTTATTATGATGTGTAATCTTTAAGTTTATGAACAGATGAATTTTTTTTGCGACAGACTGTACTCCATTAGAAAGGTTCATTTATTTCATATTCCTTTATTAGAGTATATAATGTGTAGACATACTATTCAGTATCAAAGCCAGACACCAGAAAAAAAAAAAAAGAAAATTCCTTCTAGATCTTTTTTGTAATACTTCCATTGTTGCATCTGTAAACTTGATAAAAATTAATTTAAAATTACAGTCCTCCTGTGGGTTAGTTCATACTACTTTCTGTATTTTACAACTGTGGAACTTTTAGCTAAAAATCTATAAGGGCTGAAATATTTGTAGACTTAAAGCATCCAATTTAAGATGCCAGTGACTAGAGATTTAAATGTTAGTTTTTTCTTGTAGCACTTTGAGCCACAGTTAGCTGACTTAAACTGTGGATATAGTAGCTTGTTAGTTTTGCAGCTTTCTTTTGTAATATTTTATTGACTACTGCTCATGAAAAATTGGATTTTGTGGTTTGCATGCCATCATCCAGGAACTCCATGACTGAGTAAAGAAAATAATTAATTTCTTCTGATAGATGTGCCATTTTCTTAAAAGTGAGATTTCCCATTTGCCTAGAATATTCTTCACTGTGCTGTCTTTACATCTTGAAGTGCCTGCAAAGATGTGCAAAACTAATGTTACAAAAATTCTTGTTCTGTCCCATGTTGTATCTGTCCTGGGATTTAGTGAAAAATACATTGGTTTTTTTTGTTGAGGTTTGGAGAATATTCCAATGGTTACAGACCAGTCTGTCACTGGTCTCCTATCTGTGTGTGCTGTACACCATCATGACGTGCCCATGTGTCTGTTTCCTCACTCACCTCTTTCTCCATTTCTAACTCCCAGGTCCTGGTTTCAGAAATTTCCTAATTTCTTCTTATTTCTCTCCCAACTTGTTCTTTTGACATAGGCTTTTCCACCTTCTCCCTATACAAATCTCTTTTCCAGGTTTCCCCTCCTTCTGGCTTTTGTAGCACTGTTGTGCAGCTGTGTGCTTCTCTGCCTGCTGTGCCTTTCCATCCTCTCCACCTCTCTGTTCTGTCCAGGTAGCTTCTCCCCCCTTGGCTGTGCTCTTGTTTTTAGCAGTGTCTGATGCAACCATTTCATTTAGGGCAAATCTTGAGGAATAGTTCTATGCAACACGTGTGGCGTTGCCAACAAGTACAACATGTTTGTTACAAAACCCTTGAAACAATACAAAATAGTTACATTAAAGGTGAATTATGCAGAAAAATAATCAGTAGTAGTGGAAATCAACTTTTGTAGATTATGTTTTCCTTCTGAGTCTTTTAAAAATAATGGAAATTCTAATCAGGATCTTTAAGTTGGATTTCACCAGTAGCTGTATCATTTTACCTGAACTTTTTGCTATAGTTTCATAGAGATCTTGTTATATTAGGCTGTGATAAGATTTTTCTTTTTCCCTTGTGGAAGTTCTTAAAATCCTTGTGCGTCATAAACTTCCAGAAGGGTTTTTATTTATTGCTCCTCCCTCCATCTCCCCATTTAAAAATCCCTCCTTTTGGAACTGTGCTAAGACCTTTTCAATCAGACTTAAGGTATTACTACCTTTTAAGGCAGTTACTGTTGGGAGCTGTGTACCTTGTAGGAGCTGGTTTTGAACAGTCTGTGTGCATTCCCAGTGTACAACTTGCTGTGACTAATTAGGCTTTTTGGAGCACTTTCTCCCATCAAGTAGTCTGAGGAATGAAAGACTAAATTTGAAACTCCAGTCCTCTAGCTGATTTTTGCTTTGTCTACAAAACAATTTTAGTTGGGGCTTTAAGTCCAGAAAAAAAAAGTGGTTCTTTTCTTTACCTTTGCAGTAATTCCCTCTGGAAAGCATAGCTTAAAATACCGATTGAGCTGAGAAGTGAAACAAACTAGACCTCACTGGCATGTTATTGGAAACAGAATCCAGGAAAACTGAAAACCCAGAAATAAACTGGATATGCCAAAAATGGCCCATTCTGCTTATGTGTAGTACTTGGTGATCTCCAGTGCTGACAGAAAAATACGTATGAAATAATTGTGTTTCATACTCGGGACAGAAAAGCTCAGTGCAAGACTCCATAGGAGGAGAAGGTAATTTTTAAAAATTTTAAGCAGAATTGTTTTTGTTTGTGTGCATGTCTTTGTGGATTTTGCTCAGCGACTTTGTTACAGCCACTCTCTGACCTTAATGTATGCATCTTTCCTGAGGTGTCCAAGCAGTCTGACTGGGATTAGTTGTGGAGGCACGGCAGACAAGGCAACACTGATTTTTAACCTCTCATCCCAGATTTTTCTTCTGGAATAGTAATTCTCTGTGATTTCTGCAGACGCTTTGCTCAGGCCAGGTTATGTTCTTTGGTGCCATTGCTGCCTCCTTACGGTGGTGTGGCCTGGCTTCGGTCACCGCCCCACCCAGCACGTGCGTGTTTCCTGTTTCACTGGGGTTCTTCCTAGGATTTACAGCTGTTCTTCTATATGACTGGCTCCACACACAGCATTCTTCTATAGCCTCATCTGCTGTTTCACCCAGTGCCTTTATACACTCCTTCTGCCATGTGCACTGCCTGTGCCTAACAGTGTAGACGGGCTACTACTTAACATTTCGTCCAGAAGAGAAGGCTGAACGTTAAATACAGAAGTAACAATCGCATGAATGCGATAGGAGACATACTTAATGGTTCATAATGTAAGATAAATACATATCTTAAAACACAAGGAAACTGCAAAGATTTTTTTAAGAAAGGGTGTCTTTTAATAAAGATACCTGTTTGTGTGCTTCTAAAATATGAATGAATGGTTTTCCTTTAGTTTGTCAAGTAATGTATGAATAACAGACAATGACTGATCTTATTAAGAAATTACTTAGAGACACCTGAGGGGAAAAAACTTATATTTAGTTGCCTGCATTTGTGTTTAAAAATTGCATTTGTTTTATGTCTGAAGTAATTTTTTAAAAATTTATTTTCTTGCATTCCACAGCTCTGCAAACAGTGATATTTTAGCGAGTCATTTAACTTTCTCTGCCTCTATTAAGTTTGTATCTGAATTCTGTTAAAAATCTAGGATATGCCTGTGGTGTCTACATGGTGAAATCAGAAGCATCACATGTGTTTGACACTGTGAATGTGAGAGGGTGTTGCAGTAGATACATAGGGTATCATTAAGGGGGTATCAGAGGCAAGACAGTTTTGAATGGTGACTACTGTAATTGCCCTATAAAAATCCTAATTATAGTTCTGATTTTAAAAAATGCTTAGTATTTATTTAAATTTAATATTAGAGAATAGGTTCCACTATTAGAGGTACCAGAAGAATGTGATTTTCTACATAAATTAAAAATTGCCTTCAAATTGTATGTCAAGGTAATTTATTTAGGCAATATAATATCTTCATATATAGCGAGTCCCTTTTTCTCCAAACAGCCCTACTGATCAGATTAAAATTCCATTGATGGAATCACCTTGTGACTTCAGTAGTCATTAAGAAAATAGTGGCTTCACCTAAAAAGCCTATATTTGCTTATCAAAAAATTTAAGGTGCAAATATGAAATATTTATTAAAGTACATGCAGGATTTTTTGAAATTCCTGACTTTAAAAAAAATTTCTTACCTTGTGAACATATCTTACATTTTTAGTAGAAGTTATCACACAACTGTGTTACATGACAACAGAGCATTGTGACAGCAAATGAAAAGATGGTGATTAGCTAGCCAAGATTCGTGAATTAATATAGTGTCATTTAAAGTACAAATATATAGGTCCTGTCTCATGTGGTGAAGTATCACATGTTTCAAAGTTGGCAAAAATAATTAGTAATTAAATGTGTTAAATAGCCAGATAGATAAATTAGTAGTAAATTATTAGTTTTATATTTTAGTTTCAGACTCTTGTGTAAATTTTAAATCAGGGAACATAAGCACAGATACAAATGTGTGATATGAGGTATAGAAAGCAGAAGTTCCTAATGTCATGTAACTTTCAGTGGTTCAACTTCTAGAGGTTGTATGGCACTGTAAAACTACTATGCTTTAAAAGTGAGTTTATGATATGCTCTAGTGAAGTGTACATAGAACTTGTGAAATTTTCCCTTTGCTTGTGGACATCTTAAAAACCAGCATTCCTGAGCACTGTTTTCCTTCTGCTGCAAATAATTATGAGTTATATAGATTATATTCGTGGTACTAATTATATGCCAGATTTGATTTTGAGAGTCACAAGAAAGATGAGTAAAAAAAACTACATCTGCAGCATCTTTGGTTAGTAAATGTGATACTCAATGCAAGAGATAATGATGATTCCTCAGTCCTGTCTAACAAGACTCTTGTCCTATATTTTTAAAAATAAAGCTGAAACAAAAGCTAAAACCTTTTCATGTCTGAGCAGGTAGAGAAAGAGGTTTTTTTTGGCTATTTTGAAAAACAGATTTTGAAGTATATAGAACTAGCCGTGAATAGGCTATGTGAAATTAAACTTGCAATGTTTTTCACTAGTGGGTTTCAGGGAAATATTGTAGGAATTGCATACTAGTGTTGAAAAGTGGCATCAGCATTTCACTAGAACATTTTAAAATACTCCAGTTGATTTTCCTGGTTGTGATTAAACTGCAGCTTTTTATATTCTGATACATGCTGTACCTTTTGTTGGGAATTGTTTTACTATTGATGCTTAACAGTACATAAAAATTCTTTTGCCATGTGAGCTTTCCTGGAACAAGCAAAACTCCAAAGTTTAACAATTTTTAAACACCAGGTAATTGTAGAGGTGCATTATAAAAAGTCTTGACACTTTCATTCTGACCTGTGTTTCATCACTGGAGTTTTGTATTTATATGTATTAGACTACACATCTGATTCGAAAAGATTTATGCTATAACATGAATATAGTCAATAAAATGGTATATTCTAATCACAGTAAATACAATTTCTGTGCATAAAGAGAAGTCTTTTTATACAGGGTAAATAGATTCCAAGATTTAACATTGACCCAGTAAGTTAATGGTATTAGCAAACAAAGCCTGCTGTAATTTGAGATAAAGGCCGTAAGTAATCCTTTTCCCCCTAGCTTTTCTCTTGCAGTGTTTCATTATGGATGCCTTATACCTGTGTCATGAGTAAGCCCCTGTGCTGTTCTCCTATATAAAATCAACTCTTAATTACTCCACTGTGTGATAGGGCTCATTATAAGATCTGAGAACTGGCTGGATAAGGGAGGATTTCTTCAGTCTGTGTTGGGACTTATACCCACTGGAGACAAATTTATACTCTATGGCTATGTTTGCTTTTAGAAAATTGGACAGTCATAATCATGATTGTAAACACAGTAGCTCAGCTGGGGTTTGCTTCTGAAAATCATTTCTAGGTCAGATGCTTAGTTCAGGCAGCCATTAAATATTTTGTTTCTAAATAGTGAGTTTTAAAAAGTTTGCAATTACATTTACTGTAGCTAAGAAAAGAAGAAGCTTTTTTTACCTTTACAATTACATTTAAAAAAACACTTGAGAGACACCGTGTTTTTTAATCTGTTTGAATTATGACTCCATTATTTTGCTAGTTTCATCCCCATTCACAGCAAGGTGACCTTACACTTTGCACTTTCTACAGTTCAGCACTTCCTGATGAAATGTGGAGTAATATGTTTCTCCTTTCAGGAGCAGAATCACAGAAAGGAGAGGATTAGAAATTTGTTTTCATGTTTGCATAGTAGACTTTGAACTCCATGTGGTATGTTTTTGTTTATAAGTCTCCAGGTATTGTTCTCTTCCCTCTCTCAGATTTAGACTGTTTAAATGCAGAGATTGTTTCAGAGTAGAGCAGGTCTGGAAAGAAAGCGATTGAAATTTCAGCAGTACTTTATTGAGTTATCAGCTGTTTTTTGATACATGAATGCAATTTGTATCTGATGGTTCAGTCTCCTTCTCTAGGAGGCGGGAGTGCTCAAAGCTGTCCTTCTCTTACAATGACATGTGAAAGGCTGGGAGATGAAATTAACACATGCCTCTATACCTTGACTTCAGACGCTTGTGTCATGTCAAGAGGAAGGTGATGCATGGGTCTCAACTGCTTAGAAACAGCAGAGTCTGATTCTGTTGGGGAGAACTGCATTTCAAAGGCATCCTACCATGGCCACTGTGAAGATGATGGGTAACTGTGCATCCATAGGTGTTTAGGTTTCTTGTCCTTCCTTCATCAGCACTGCCCATGCTGTTTTTTTAAATTTGAAGGTTGTAGAAATCCTTTCCAGCATGCCAGATAACTTCAGTGTCTTTCCTGTCATGGAACTGTGTCAGAACTCCATGGAACATTCTTCTCAATTTCAGAGTTAGGATTTACTTTGTTCTTCTGAAGGGGGAATGAGTTACTTGCTGTACAGAATACTCATTATGTTAAAACTTCGTGTGACGTTGTCTTTATAGTAAGCATTATATTGAATTCTTTCCTTCAATATAGTGGCATAGTATATATAGGGAGAAAGTTTCTTGTTTGATTTTTTTTTTTTTCATTCAGAGAATCTGATATTAAAGCTTTTCATTATTACAGACTTTTGTCCTTCGTTTATGGGTACTGTTATCACATTAACCAGCAACACAATGGTGTGACTGTGTCTGGAATTTCCATCTATTTGCATAAAGCATGTTGCCTGTGTAGAAATTAGACTTTTATAAATTAACCTTAATCTTAAAAATGACATCAGTTTTCTTTGAGGAGTGTATTTGCGTCTTTTGTCGTCCAGTACTACAAAGTATCATAGAAGTGGTAAGATCAGCACTATAAAATAAAACCTTATCTGGGGTCTTGGTGTTGTTTGAGCTTTTCTGGTTAACAGGGTAGGATACTTGCTTAAATTCAGATCTATTTCTACTTACAGCCAAACGGTATCTAACCATTTTTGAATATGGTAGTGCAGTTTAAAAGGCAAGCAGTAGGGCTAGTTATAGGGTGGTTTACTTTCTCTTGCCTGTGAATTTGATGCCATTGTCAGACAATCTTTGAAGTGGCTGCTGGGCTTTCTTACTTCTACCTTACTTAAATATTACCATTCTAAAATATAGCTGTAACCTTTTAAATGTTTTTAAGTATTCCTAAACAATGCACTTTTGATTACAATAAGATTTGTTGAAGAAAATTAGTAAAGCAACTGCAATTTGAGTTTGTTATCTGAAACAAAGTTCAGTGCCATATGGCACTAATTAATGACTGAAATGTTAATATTCACACAGAGTACATGACGTAGAGGTTTTTGTTCTATTGCTTTCTTGTATATAAAAGAGTACAATATGGTGAGTTTTTAATTTTTTCCCCCTCTTTTCCCCCACTGTATTTATTTATGTGGCCTTTATTGCATAAGGAATGCATTTAAATATTTGAGGAAAGACAATCAAGCAAGACCTTTAAAATTGGGTCCTGACAGAGGTTATGTGTTTGTGTTTTGGTATGGTCTTTTTTTAATGACGGGATTATTTCCTGTGAAGTAGTGAGCAACATCCTTCCCTCTCCCCACCCCAAAGTAAGCTAAAAACCTAGTCTGTTTCTGTGCATCAGCTAATCTAGTAAGATGCTAAGACATTGTTTTCTTTATGTTGTCTTTTCAAAAAATGCTTTTGACTGTGTTGTTCATATAGAACTTGTAAAAATACATGGATCTTGGGGAAGCAGTCTTTGTTGATTTATGTGTCTGTATGAACACAGTCCGAGCTCAGTCATAGCAGTGCATCAAGACACTCAAAAGGAGCATCAAGGCATTCAGCACCTTCCAGAGTTGCTGAGAATTTAGCAGGATCAAGCGCTAATTGCATTTTAATGTTCTTTCTTTAACAGTCTCTTATACATCACTGTTGGATGTTACAGCAGTGTGATCTGAAAATCAAATGGTTGTCTTTAAGCTTACACAGGCTGCTTTATAAGCTACTAAAACTAAAGTGCTTTGAAAGTAATTTAAACTAGTTATTGAAGCTGAACTCCATCTTGGAAGGTGTTTACATTAGTATCATGGACTTGCTCACACATTATTTGAGAACAGTAGTTAAAACAATATTTTATGTTAAAATTATTAAATGTGAAGCTTTTTGAGTGGACTTGTGATTTACACCTAGAAGTTCTAATTTTTTTCGCCTCTACTGAGTGAACATTACAGCAGCTAAATTTCTGCCAGATCCCATAGACTTGAGTAACACTAAGAATAGCTGATGTTTCAGCATTAGTGGTATCCTTAAGCTGCTAGACTGCTGGAGTCAGTCCTGAAGATTGATTTAGCTTTAAAAGATGTAATACATAGGTGACACGGTAGAGTTTTTAAAGAGTTTGGAAAGATGTAGCATCAAAAGCTGCAGAAAAGATGTATTAAGTAATCTTTCTAACCACTTTTGAATTTCTTTTGAATTAAGTAATCTTTCTAACCACTTTTGAATTCTCTGAACATTTCTGTACACAAAACTATACTGTCATAGAAACTACTCTCAAGCTTTCTTTGATCTCCTTAGTTTTGAAAACTGTTTTTAAAATACTCTCTGCCTGTCTGCCCCCCCGCCCCCTCCAGTTTTCTCAAGTTTTAGGTGGAGCAGTTGATAAAATCTGATGATATTATATTATCTCCACATTCTTAAGACATATCAGTTATTAAAATTAAGGTAATGGATCATATCCAGAAATTCCTGTGTTTCATCCCACTCTCCCATGATAGAAGGAAGCCTGGGAGATTTTACCAGGTTGAAACTTTTTTTTTCACATAAAGGAATCCTTGAATGATGTGGAGCCTCTGCAGTAGACTGGTGATCCTGTGTTTCAGCCTCAATTAGACTGGTGTGGCAAGGAGCCAGAGACTCAGTTTTGGAGGTTTCTATCAGTGAATAGCTCTATGAAAGAAACCGTTGGAACAGGAAGAAAAACAGCCTGAAGGGTACAACATTTATTATTCTGCAGCTGGCCTCCATCTACAGACAAAAGAAAGAGAAGTGCATAAGAAACAGTGATCACTTGAAGCCATTTCTGATTTCCTCTGAATCTTTCAAGCACAGAGTAGAATCTGGGCCAGTGCATTTGCACAATTTTATATTTATCTGCAAAAAAAGTCATGATTATATTATTATTTTTCCAAGCTATCAGTTTATTGTCACACTATGCAAAGAATATACTTTTTGCATCTTACTGGATGCAATGTGAAATGATCTTGCACCAGCTTTATTCTAAGGATACAGGAATTTATGTGAGTTGTAAGTAAATTGTGATAGAGACTAATTGCCATGGTTAGAAGATAAAGTAGTCTTCATTATAGGCAAAACATGCCTAACTACACATTTACAGAAAATAATTCTGCTTCAAGAGAGGTTTTCTCACTTGTGAATGAAACTTTTAAAATTAGGTTATACTGGGTATCCTTTCACATTTATCATCTTGCCTTGTTGCAGGTCCAGTGCCATCACATGGTATATGAAGGCATTGTGCGTTTTGTTGTGTCCACTAGACCATTGTTACCCAAAACAGCATTTTCTCAGCTTTTTGCCTTTCCATTTTGATTTCTGCAGTGGATATAGGTGTTCTCCTTCCCACAGTGGGGTCATAAGGTGAGAGGGTGGATTTCAGGCATTATTTTAAGAACCACTTTTTTTCTGACAGCAGGTAAATTAGAGGTACTCTTCCATGTTCTAATACTGCTGGAATTAATGGACTGTTGGCATAAGCACTGGTTTTGGAGATTAGGAGTGTATGCAGCAGACCCCCTACTTCAGTTGCCACAACAGCTTCAACTGTTAACAGTTTAGTAGGGAAGACAGTGTTGAGTCTTTGGCATTGGCTGACAAGGTAATTTTTAACTGTCACAGTTTTCCTGAGGAAAAGCAAAGATAACCAAACAGGATTTTCTGGGACAAAGGAATAGGACTTCAGTGGTTTTCAAACATTCACAAATTGCAAGTTTCTCAGGGATTGAATCACAAAGATCCTTTGTGATGGGAAATTTGGCTATTTCAACGCAGTATTTGCTACCAATTTGTCCTGTTGCATTCAAGTAATAGTATTGTCATCAGCATGCATTTTTTTTTAGTGAAGATAATATGCTAAATGGGGTAACATTAGTTGTACTTTTGACCCAGAAAGAAAATTTTAAAAATTAGGGAAATACTTTTGTGTATAAACAAAACATAGTACCTATATGCTATTGCAGGCTTCAGCTCAAAGTAATGCTTCTACTACAGCAGTTGGTTTATCATGACAATACTTAATTGAAAGTTTGACGTTTTCTGACATTTTCTAAACACACTGATTTTTACTGTACACACCCGATATTAAATGCATTGAATTTGTTAAAGAGAATTCAGGGCTTAGCACAAATTCTTCTCTAGTTACCTATATTGCTGATACTGGTTGAGTAATGAAAATTTTCAACTTTCTTCTGAATTCCTAGCATCTTGCATTAACAATGGTGTTGTAGAAAACATATGAGTTGATTATTTCACCTGAAGCTGATGAAGTCTCACTTAGAGAACTCTTTCCAGTTTGGGTACAAGATGTCCGTAAATACTAATACGAAAATGAGAGAGTAGTAGAAGGCAGTAGTAAGTAGTCAGAATTACATGAACAATGAAATAATTTAGTTTGCTTAGTCTGAAAAGGGGAAGACTGAAACATGATATTACAAGCCTTTCATGGTTTTTTTTTAAAGGCAATGTTATTCCTTTGTTCTGTGTGTCCAAGTAAAATAAGATATGAAAGAAGTTATGCTTCAGTTGCATGAAAGATGATGTACATTACCTTTTAGGAAAACATTTTCTTACTGAAAGGCTATTGGATCATGAAATATCTGTGGTTAGGTATTTTGAAGAACTTGTGTTGTACCAAGAACAGCTCTGTGTGTGATCTGCTAGAGAGTAAATAGAGCTGGATTTATTTTTCCTTCAGGAATTTCTTGCCAAAAGAGCTATGGAACCACAAAGTGTGTAGAATTAAAAACTTGGCCATCTGTCTATTTATATGCCTGTCTGTCTGTCTACCATCTATTTATCTATCTATCTATCTGTCTATTTATCTATCGCGCTCTCTCTCTCTCTCTCTCTATCTCTGCATGTACTCTCACTGGAAGTTCCATATGACAGATTTGTGCTGTTGATAGCAGAAAAAGCTTTTTAGTATGCATGTAAGTTCTGGGAAATTATGATTTTGGAAAATTTTATTATACATTAAATTGATGACAAAGTTTGTAAATATATATCAATTCTCTATGAGCTGTCTCTAAGAGAAAATACTCTTATTGTATAGGTCTAGTGTTTAGTCTAGAAAAGACTACACTTTGTTTTAAGAATTCCAAATTAATTTTTGCTGAATTCATCTCATGTTTTCTTTACGTACTAAATCTCAACAAGCTCTCCCAATAATGGTTTTCCTTTTTGTCAGAAAAACTTGCTAAAATTGCAAATTGTGATTAATATTTTTCTCTTATCTTAACCAGCTTTGGTAAATTATCTCAGATATGATAAAAATAAAATATTGCTAACTACCTTTTTATGTTAATTACTTAGATGGAAAAAAGATATACATTATAGGATACAAAAAAAAGGATCTAAAACTCTTGAGTTAATCACAGAAAGAAAATTGCAACCCCAGTGGTGTCTGTTCCCATGTTCAGGAGGGAAAGTTGCAGAAAATAGTTTTTTGCAAATTGGTGAGGAGCATCTGTAGAGACTGGGTCAAACTCAGGTCTGATTTAAACTGGAGTATCAGGGAAATGAAGGAATATTGTCGTGAAAAGACTGAGTGTCTTCATATATTGTAGTGCCAGAGAACAGCCTTCTTTTAGTAAATAGGATTAACTACCATCTTTAAATTCAATGCAGTTTAAAAAAGCCTTAAAAACTTTCCTTTGTTAAGTAGCTCAAGATGTGGTTTTAGTCCTTTCTCTTCAACTCAGCAATTTTTGAGGAGAGACTGCCTATCTGTTATCAAGTATATGAAAACCCTCTTCCTAACTGAAAGAAGTAAATTGGGAGTTTCAGCTTAACTTGATATCCGTCACTTCTCTCTTAATTTTTGCTTATTAAGTAATATTGGATATGAGCAATAGAAATGATTTCTTTATTTACCCTGAAAATATTGTAATTAAAATATTGCAGACTGGATTTGTCTCTGCCTTTACCTTATCAATGATTACCTGATGCAATGATTGCCTTTCAGTCATTCACAGAGGACTATTTGCAATACTTACACAATCCATCTGTCCTGAAATTTTAATTCTATCCTTTGACTGTAAATGTATTTGTATATTCTTTAAACCATTAAGAAGATCACTTTGGCTTCTTATTTGCTTGAAAAAAAATGGAGCATATTGCTCATTAAGTTGAAGAGGTATTTGAGATCTGTATTTTAACAAAATACCATTTCTACAAATTCTCCTTTCCACCTTCAGTTTGACAGTGAAAATAGTATTTTAAGTGTACAGTGTTGGTTTTGATGATGTTAATCAACATACACACTACTTGTGAACAGCAAATTAACTCAGAATAGTGAGAAAATCCGGCATACTTAGATCTGGTTGAACCTTTTATTATTACTTAGACTAATACATTCTAATGTTGGTACAAGGCAAGATTGCCATCTTCAGTGCTTTACTTTTTTAGTTTGGTTCAATTTGTTCTCATGTGGCAAAAAAAAATCTAAGATTCTGCTTGTAAGAAATCCTCAGATTTCTTGTTCTTTTCTTTCCCTTAAATTTGTGTTTCAAATTAAATTTCTCAACACAGAAATTTACATTCAGTCTAAAGATTGCTATTCCATGACTTTTATGATTCTTTTGTGAAATGCCATGGAGTACATATGCCTAAAACTGTTCTATTTTGATGTTATGAAAGATTTGAGAAAAATCAGCTTGTTTGTCATCACAAACATTTTTGGCCAGCTTGTCACAGAGACGTATGTTGGAGTATCTTTATCTTTTAAGGACACCTTTCAGAAAGGAACAGATTTTAGTCTAGAGTCTGTATATTAAGAAATTTTTTTGGTACTAATATAAACATTCCTTTTTTTTCTGCTATGTGTATTACCTCCGATATCCTTGCCAAAGCCTTTTTTCAGGTGGTGCTCAGTGTTATGTTCTGGTTCCTAACAGTGTGTTTGCGTATGCTTTACAAAATGTGATTGGCTATGTACTCAACTTCTTTCTTCCATACTCAGACTTTTATGGTCTTTAAGACTGTTGAACACTTGCTGAGAATCCAGCTTGGCTTTCATTGTTGTTGGAAGACCAAACAAATTGGTCTATGAAAATAATGTGTTACAGCGCATTTTCTAACCCTGATTCTTGAAAGAGAGACTGGTGCACAGCAAATGCCAACATTGATTAAAAACTTTCTTTACTGTGTTTTAAGAAACCTACATATGTTCTTTTTTTCTACATAGTAGCTAGAAAGCGGATTCCCATCTGTTTCTGTTTGTCATGGCCAAATGTACAAAAATCTGTTTGTGCTGATGGTACTTTTTCATCCGGACTAACATGAGTGAAATGTTCTATTTATGAATTACAAGATATAAAATGATATGATTTCCCAGTATTGTTCAGGAAGGTTATTGCAAAGTATAATTGGTAGGTGCTAAAAGGCTTTTGCATACTACATTTTATTAGCTAAATTACTCTTAGGAAGAAATTATTAGTCAGAAACACCAAGCGGGTCTATTTCTTTGCTGTTCCATCTTACAGCAGTGATGATTAGCATGAACAGTAACTGCATGTGCCTGATACTCTTTAGCTCCGGGAAAGGAGGATAATGACTTTGGCACTTACTCTTTATTTATAATGCTTTGAAAACACATTTGTGAAAGCTGCTTGGCACATAGTTGCTTAGGAGCATGGTATGCTACCTAATGCATTCAGGAGTTTCCTCATAGATATGACTATAAAACTATTTCTGCTCTTCATGGCACATCAGCTTACTAGGTTTTCTTTTTTTTTAAATTTATCTTATTATTTAGCTAGAAGCTCATTTCATATTATCCCTTTGGAGTCATGTCTGTTTACTCTAAAATTTCCAGCCGGCGTTATCACTGGTTCAGCTGTACAGCTGGCAGGAGCAATGAGAGCTGCAGCATATGCAAGGTGCTGAAAGCTCTTGGCAACTTGGCTTTTTTTCTTTTTCTATATCTGCCACGGGCAAAGTTCATACAATGGAAATTTGCCTATATTGTAGCTTACAACACTGGCTTCTGGGTGGGTACAGGCTGGTAGTAATAAGAATATGAGAATTCTTCTAATAAAATGTTGGTGCAAAACCAGCATGGGTTTTCTGCATAGATGTTGGGAGCCCAGTGATAATCCTTCTGTGGCCTATGTCATGGTTGCCAAGGAAGATTTGATACGGCTTCTTTCATAGCTTTCAGCAGTGCTCTTGTCAACAGTGCTTAATTGGATAAGGAGATAGTTGAAAAGTCAAGTGAGGCAGCCTCGGAAAAAGGGTGTGAGCTGATTTCTGTTGAACAAATTTTCTATTGTGTTTAAGAAAAAGAACTATTTTTTAATAGCATTCTGTAAAGTGAGAAGCTGTAAAAGCCCTGTGCTTTGCCTAATAAAAAGCCACCTCTTGGGAGAGGAGAGCTTGTAGAATTATGAAAAATTGAGTGATCATCAGAAAGCTACTGATTTTATGGAAATGAAAAGCAAACAAACCTTGATATTGTAACTTCTTAGGATGTGTTAGTGAATGTAATTGTGGAAAATTATAGTAGGATCCCACTGTCTGACTCTCAAGAATAACAAAAGGTAAGTCCATTTAAGATTTAGATATTTTACAAGTTTAAAGGAAAGAAACTGAATACCCAAAGAAGAGATAACAAAATAAAGGGCCAAAACATTTCATAGGGGAACAATAACAATGTTAAAAAGAGGTAGTGCAAACGACCAGATTTCCCAGCAATATTAATTTGACCATATAATAAGAGATTAAATTTGTGGATTGAAACTGAAATTATTCAGGGTTAATCCTTTTGCCTTGAGTCAGATGTCAGATTTTCCTACTTTTTTAATCAATGAAACACAGATTTCTGCCTAGAATGTTTTGTCTGCATTAAGTGTAGTATCATAAAAAAATATATCACATAAATCAATATGGTTTTGAAACAAATCCCAAAAAAACGACTTTGCCTTTTGCAGAATAAAATAGTAGAATTTCAGTTGTAATCTTGGACATTTTTTCCAGTTTCCTGAGAGATTCAAGATTGTGTGTCTTACTAAGACTTTTAACACTGTCTGCCACACTTACAATTTTTTTTTCCCACAAGTAAAATCAGTTCCTCATAATATTATTAGTTGTGAGGGGAAACAGTACAGTGCATTTGTCCTTTTATAGTTTATTTTCCTGTTCTCAACTCACCCCATTGTCATGGGTTGATCTTGGCTGAAGGATAAACACCCACCCAGCTGCTTGCTGACTCACCAACTACTGTTGTGAATTCAACTTATGAAAAAGTAATCTAATTTGTTGCCAATTAAAATACATTTGGGTAGTGAGAAACAAACTTGAAAACAAGACTTTTCTTCCTCCCCCTGTGAGGCTGAACTTCACGTTTCATTCCTGACCCTTTCACCCTTTGCTTTCCTGGGGGTCATGGGGGAGAAAAGGGTGTATGCACAGGAGTTTTCTCTGTGCCACTCCTGCCTTTTCTCACTTTTCCTCTGCTTCTGTGTGGGCTTTGCCCACAGGTCACAGTTCTTTTAGGCTTCCAACTGCTCTGGTATGGACTCTCCACAGCCTGCTGGGAAGGAACTTCTCTGCCATGGAGACCTCTTTCCATTGTCCTCTGACCTTGGTGTTCCCTCTCCCATTTCTCACTCTACTTTGTCTTCCCTCCTCCTCTTACTGCCTGCTAGCTTTTCCCTTTGTTAGGCATGTTTTTTCTGAGTCTCTTTCATCTTGGCTGCAGGGCTCAGTCATACCCTAGGGTTGGTCCATGGGGCCAGCTGGAATGGGTGATGTCCAATACTGGCAACCTCTGGCCTCTCCCGATGGAGGCTGCCCCTACAGCTCTCTCCTGCCACAGGCACACAATGCCGTGATTTATACTATTTAGACCATTTTCAATTTCTGCTTTTATTCTACTTTTAATCTTCAAGCAAAGGTTCACCATCCAGAATTGTTGTTCAGAAATTACATTTTCACGATAATGATTTATTTAGTGCTATATATGTGTTGCTGTAGTGCTTTAAAATCCCTGCATCTGTGATTTGGACTTCTGCTTGTTATGCTGCTGCTGAGACTCAGATAAGCTTGAACCCTTGGAGAATTCGCTGTTATTTGAATCATAGTGGCTTTGCTAATCCCCCTGCTATATTTCATTTTGGAATCTGTCTCTCCTTAAATGCCTGTCACATTTACATTTAAAAATGTGACATTACATCTATGCGACTTTTGGCTTTGGTTTTTATTATGCTGGGAATTCAAGATACGCCTTCCTGTTCTTAGGGACAAATGCAGAATAACTGCAATTCTCTGGATACCATAGCTGATTATCAAGGTACAGCATATTCTCTGGGAAAAACAGTGTCACTTTATAGACTGACTTGTTCTGTAGTGAAGTGTGAGGTATTGAGAGCATTAAATTTCATGAACATGGGCTTGTACTACATGTTGAACTGCAAAATGGAAGTTAATCATAGTCTGTGCCAGCACATGTGTACGTATTTAAGTGGTAGTGAGTTTCTGTAATTTTAACATCCCTAAGAAATGAAAGTACTTGTTTTCTCCTAACTGGATAGCTGTGCTTGTTTTTAACTAGTGTTCCCCCTCCCTTTTTTAAAATTCTTTTTAACCTGTGCTTGTGCTTGAAGATTAGTACAGGTGTGTTAATGTAAGCTGCCATTGTCCCTTCTTTTCCTGTATAGTCACACTGAAGTTTCTGGTTTATATTATAAAAAAAATCTAGTTTATGAAAATAGTAAGTGTTTTGATATTAATTGCAATCTTAGGCAACAGCTTTTGTAACATAAATTTACAAAATTATTGTAAAGCTGTCTTCAGAGTTAGCGGTGAGGGAAAGAAAAGTAATATATATGTACTATTTTTTCTCTTTGTGTGCTTTGCTTTGTAATTATTAATCTCTTTTTCAAGTCTGTTTGGTTTGACTTTCAAAATCCCTATGCACTGAAAAACCTCCTGAATACTATGCATAAAATTGTTATTGAGGTCACTGTACCATAGGAAAAATGTTAAAGCTATAATGTTTCTGTATATTTTGCACTTAAATGTTGTTTAAGGGAATCTGGTATTTCCATATCTAACATGTCTGACTGTACACAACAAATGCCCAGATTCAGACCCAATGCTTTTTTGAAAGATACCATTGTTAGATTTATTTATTTATAGTCTGACTTACTATAGTTGTTTATTCTTGAGAAACTCATTCAGCAAACTTGGTGAATCCAAAGAAAAATAAGTGCTATGTATGAAGTCATAGTTGGAGAAATGACTGGCTTTTTATTCTTTTCTACATGTACTGTTCCTGTTTCTTGTTCTCATTTGCAGTAAAAACAAACTTGATGGTTCACCTGATGGCAACAAGCAGGTCTTATGTCATTCTCTGAAGCTGCAGAATGCATTCAAAACATTGCTCTTGTAGCTGTGGTTACAATGGTTCAGTTCAGTCACACTGACAGAAGTCCTATGCTACAATATGCCCTGTGAGAACAGGGATACAACCCTATCAGAAGTTGCACATATTGAGTCACTTTATGGAATTTGTATACTATTAATTATTGCTCTTTTCTTTAGACAGTCTGTTTTTTTCTTACAATGTCTTAGCTTTTAAGTATCAATTGTCTGCGTTGCTCTAAGTAGTCATGAAGTCTAAGGTGCAATAAGAAAACTTAAATATATCAGGGATAACTGCTTTATCAAAAGAAAGCCTGCTTATAGTGTATGACTAAGGATTTAATTTGAATCCAAAATATCAGACTAAATTACTATTAAAACTCTGAGCAATTTATAATTACATTAGTATTGTACCTAAAAAATGAAGGCATGACAATTAAAGTCTTCCATGTAGGAGGAGAGATCATATGTCTTTGCATTCTAATTTATTGTAACTATATTCAATGCATGTTGACCACTATATTTAAATACTGAAACATTCTGATGTTCAGCATTGATAGGTTTTAAATTAGTTGAGGAGAAACCCTCAGACCTGGTGCTCAGAAGTCAAGTGAAGTATTCTAACTAGGCTTGCTGAGTTTTCTTTTTTTTTTTTTTTTTTTTTTTTTTTTTTTTTTTTTTTTTTTTTTTTTTTTTTTTTTTTTTTTTTTTTTTTTNTTTGTTTGTTTCTTTTTTTTTCTTTTTGTGATTTGACCCTTTATCAGTATTATGGGAAAATTATTTCGTAGTTATTCCTCTGAGAATATGCAACTCTTTAAGCTTATGGATTTGTTAAATAATCATTCTTGCATTTTACCTTGGAATACAACCAATATCTTTAATTTGTCTCCTTTTGCTAACTAGTGGAATTTATAAAGGTTAATATGTACCACAACTAAGAGTTTCAAAATTCATCTTCAGTAATCACTGATGAGGAAAATTTACTGGCTTTTAAACCTTGTGGAAGTTATCATTTTCAACATATATTTTTTTGTTTTCAGGCACTGATATAAGCTTGGCATGTAAAGATACACAGATGAAGTTGTCAGCTATTTTGTATGTTTCATAGGATCAAAGAATAATTTAGGGCCCTGGTTCCACTGAGGCCAGTCTGTCCTCCTGGAGAAAAATTTTTCTTCCTATTTCCCATCTCCACCACTTGTATTTCAGTGAATGACTGCTGTCTGTCACCCTTTTGTGATCCAGCACTCTTACTCTGTTCTCTTGGTAATCTCTCAAGTAGCAGAGGGTTGGTTTCCCCCTGAAACATTTTCCATGCTATATGTGCTCATCTCAGTCTCCTCATGCTCTTTTCTTTGACTGCTGAACTCCTTTTTTATCTACATTTTTCTTAAAGGGAGGGAACTGGACACGGTTATCTAGGTGTGATCTGTGCAAAAGATGCTAAGAAGAAATTAGTCTTCCAAAATGAAGGAAGTGAGGTGGGAGTAAGGGGAGGTGTGGGGGTGATTTTTTTTTTCAAGTTTGTTGGTTTGTTTGTTTTTGTTGTTGTTAGATGTATTAAACTGGGGGCAGTAAATCATGATGGGTACTATTTTGTATTTTCCCCAATCTGTGTTAATTAGCATACTCTTAACAGTGTCCATTAAGAGTGTTGCCATGCCCTTACAAAATTAGGTGAGTGGAATATAAGATATTTTAATATGTAGGAGATCAAACAGATATTTCATGCTGATAACCATACCTCTCTTTTTTTGCCAGTATTTCATAGTGTATGTACAAGTGATGTTATTTTTGTATACTAACTCATGTTATGGAAAATTTTTCCATTTCTGGGTAGGTGATCAACTTTTATTGTATATCCAGTAGTATCAGTTTATTTTACCTTACTAGAGATTATTACAAGTTAAGACCAAGTTACAAGTACCATTAGGCGTGTTTAAGAAAATAATTGTATTCTCTGAGCAGCACCATTCACTTTCACCGAAGAAGTAAGATGACATGTTCTTCAGTCATACTTAAGAGAAGGTTAGTTTGTAATTCGTGTGTGTTTAGGCTCCTTTGGGTGATGGACTGATGGTTTCCTGAAACAGAAAATATTGCCTGGAAATTTCTAAGTGACTTTAATTAGTTTGAGCATTTAAGGTTGGAAGGAAGTGCAAATGTCTTTGGTCTATGTTTTTTAATCAGTATTCTGTGTGTCTGTCTTTCATTTTTAAGAATATTTTCATAGTTGGAAGTTTAAACTAGTTCCTAGCCATACTTCATGTCAAGCTGGGTATCTTTGAAGCAGTGATTAACAGAAGATTGTTTTGCCATTTGAGACCAAGACACAGGCACAGAAGGGCCAAATGGAATATGACTTTTGAAAATATTGGAATTTCCCTTTTGATTTATATTCTGGTACACTACAAATTGCATAGTGTCAAAGTTTTCTGTAGCATAAATACTTGTCCAATCCACAGTGATTCTCAGTAATATACCTCTTGGTGCAAGTTACTCAAATTCTTTCATTTTCTTCAGTAGCTGGCACCATGGATTAAAGTAATGTGATATTGTAGCTGAGTTTTTAAGAAAGAACATAATTTCTAATATATTAAAATGCACTGTCATCTTTCTAATCAATTAACAATTAATCTCTATAAACTGGAAAAGACCATTCTTGGCAGATAGAAAGTACTTTTAACATTGTTGAGAATATGATATATTTAAATACACATCAGCCTTACTCCCTGTTCATTTAAAATCTTGATTTGATTTCAAAATTGCCATCAAAATCCTGTGGAGACAGTTAATTGATCTGTGGAAGAGTTCCTGTTTGACAGTAAAATCATAGAAGTTAACTAGTGGTGTTGATCTGTAAACAATGTTAAAGTTTTTCCATCACCTGGTAACTCTTATAATATGCATAACCTTGTTAATGGTAGTACTGTAAACATTGTGCACCTGCACATCACTGTGTTTTTCATGTGAGAAGAAAGTGTTTAAACAGAGTGTATGGGTTAGAAGTAGGGGTTGTTTTAGTTTATGCTTGAACTGAGGAGTGCAAAATACGCAGAGTAGCATGGTACCATTTTATGGTCCACATGACTGTGTTGCCGTATACGCGATACAGTAATTCAATAGCAAGTATATTAAAGAAGCTACGATGAGGCTATTGTTATGTGAAGTAACTGAATCTCCCAGTTGTCAGGGTAAGAAACAATGCACACTTTCTTAATTGAGAAAACATTTATTCCAAGCCTAGCTAATAATGATGTATTTTCTTGCCATGGCTTGGAGACATTAATTCAGACAATTGAAATGATTAGAAAAGTAGTATTGTCAGGAAAATAAGAATTATTTGAAGAAGAACAGGCAGATAAAGAGATTGAGAATGCAACATGATCTTAGGCATCTGGACTAGACTTGTGCAAAACAGATATCCATGGACAGTGTTTTATTGTTTGAACATTGTTTTTCATTCAGATATTTGTTCCTTTAAGATTAAAACCTTCTTTAATGTAAAAGAGGTGTGAAAGGCTGCATGAATTACTGGTCACAGATTTTGAAACAAGGGCCTGCAGACAGGCTAGCTAGTTACGTTTGAGCCCACTTACAGGTTTAAGCTTTGTTTTCTCTTTTGGCTAGCAGGCTGTGGGCATCATGAACTTTTCAGGTTATGTTAGGGAAAGAGTCTTTTTAGGTGAAGCAGAGAAGACTGATACAGATTCTTTTGCCTGTAATTATTACAAATTTACTACCTGTTTCTCATTTTATTAAAATGTAAAATAGTTGCCATTTTTCCACGTTTGGAGACTCTTACGTTTCCTGGAAATCTAGAAATTATATTTAAACAAAAAAAAAATTTGGAGTAAGAGGATGCAGACAAAGTCAGCTGGAAGAGTAGGAAACCTTGAGCACAAGTGTTCAAGCTGTGAATGAAAAATGGACCTACAAAAGTGTGGGTGGTGGTAATGGGACTGCCTCATTGGTAATTTTTTAGTTTAGTGGATATTTTAAAATGATTATTATAGTGTGTTTGATGAAGAAATTAAATACTATCGTTTTCAAATGCTGAAACCATGGTAGGGAGGTGTCTTTTTTACTAAATCGTTCTCTCTCAGTTAGGCAAACCTGTCACCCTAGATATCTCTGCTTAAATGTGGAGAAGAAAGCATTGCAGTCCTAAGTGATATTGTTGTGATGGGAGAGTGAGGTGGCACAGCTTCTGGCAGAGGTATGCAAGCCAACACAGTGTCAACACTTAAATTTCATTTGTTTGCTCAGTGATGTAAAAAGATGGACCTCTGGTGGCAGCTGGGACCTCATCTCTTAGAAATGACCAAGACCTAGGGTCTATGTAGCTGATGACTGTGCAAAAATTACAGGATGTTGTTCAATAAAAGAAATTGAGTTGTAAATATTATTAGTAACAATTTTTTTGTAGTAGCAGTGAAATAAAGGTGTTGCTACCATTGTAGGAGACCACAGTAAAACTCACCTGAAAGGCTATGAAATTCTGAACATTTGTGTTCCAAAAAAGTTAATTCAAAAAGTTGTTAACAGGAAAGAATCTTTTTTAAAGGCAAATAGAAAAAAAACACCCCTGAAAATAGCAGAGTCGGCACAGAGGGAGACAGCAAAGGTACAGAAGTTGGATTGAAAAACAAGCAGCAATTTTATTTATAAATGCATTTTAGCTTTCTGGTTTTCTCCATATAGGCTGGATCTAAGATTCCAAAATGTACTTGAGTTATGGATAACCAAATCCTGTTACCTCTGTTGCAGACCTGGTGGGTTTTGAAACATGATCCTTGCAAGTATGTTAATCCCAGTACAAATATGAAAAAAACACTTAGGCAATCTACGAATGTGTTTAAGCTAGCATCACAATTAAATTTTTATGGCTAGTGGAAGTGAACTTCCAGACTGGAGTCTGTAAAAACAGTTCAGAATATAAGAACAAGTTTTTTTTTCCTCTTCTTAATATTAGCATGGGCAGCTGGGTAGGACCAATGAGGAAGAAGACAGAGGGAGTGAGTGGCCTAAGGGTGCCCGTGTCCCTCGACTCCCGTGGGTGGATGTCCCCGAGTAAGTCTCAGGCTGCCACCGATTTGTGGAGTAGCTGGGGATCGGCAGGGGTTCGCCCTTGCCAGCTGATTGTCGGAAGCCGCAGACAAGAATGCAGACGGAAAGGATCCTTCCTCAACAGAGCCCTTTACTGTCCTCGTGACCAGGGGAGAAAGGACGTCGGGCTAGCTGGGAACGGGGTTTTAAGGGGTAGGGGGTGGAGAGCATGGGCACCAATGGGAAGGTGTTTCAGGGGTGGATCCGGGCTAGATTGACAGGGTTGCAACCAACGGGCAATGGATAGGGGAGGGATACTGTATCAGGGGCCAATGGGGAACCAAAGGGGATAGAAGTTTCTGGGGATTTGGGCAAGGGCTAAGGGGATTGACAGGGGTCCTCCGCATCATGGGCGGAGGGGAGGGAGGAGAGGGATAGGGAGCCTCCACCTAGGAGGAGGGGAAATGGGTGGAACCACCAGCTGACTGGCATCAGAGGGGAAAGAGCAGGGTTGCCAGGGAAACAGATTCAGGGAAGAGACTTCTTATACAGTTTTGACAACTTAAGTCTAATAAACTCTTACATAAGATAGGAACCATCTACCACAAGAGAGCATACATGTAATTCTATGGATATTAATCAGAAATGAAAACCCATATAATTGGAATGAATTAGGCATATTTTTTTCTAGAGGTCAATGCTGAGTTCAAAAGCACAAGGACAAGAAAGGGCATAAAATAAAAGTGTTTGCTTCTTGTGCAGTAGAAATAGACATCTGCTTAGGTGCTTAGAAATAGATTCTGCGTTCATTTTGTCACTAGAACCACTTACTGAAACTGGAATTTTGCTTGCTAGGATTGCCATAAATGGAACATTAATAAAATTTCAACCTGGTTAAAACCTGTACCTAAAAAGTAGGAAAAATAGATAGCTTTTTGTACTTGAAATATACTGCTTGGTATCTCTTTATTTTTTCAATTTCCTCCATAATCAGCCTGAAAGAAAGAAACATTAGAAGGAAATGAACCTCAAAATTCAGACCTCATGTGGTAGGCATTATAACAAAAGAGTTTATTTGTGGGGATTCCTGTGGTAATTGCAGACCTTTGCTGGAGAATGTTTCATTTAACTTGATACCATAGGAAGAATGTGAACTTTGAGTAGGATTTTTTAGCTGCTCTGTTTACAGCAGTTAACATCTTCCGTAAGAATGTTGTCCTAGAAGAAGAAGACAGCATATAATACGTCCATCCCCATGCCTTCTATATTTGTCTGCAATAGTGAAGAATTTGGACGGGGTCATTTTGTCTTTTTAGCATAAAGGGTAGCAGGTATATTATTTGCAGAGTAAATATTTCAGACAAAAATGATTTCATGAAGACAGGCATCTAGTTTTAGAAAGGTCATCTTACATTTTTGTCCTGTAGCACAAATACTTCTCACATGCTTGTGATTAATGTGGACAAACACATTGTTCCTGACCCAGGCAGCAATAATTGCTTTCGGTTTAACTTAATCTTTCTTCTGTTTGTGACTCTCTTGAGCCCAGTTTTACTTTCCCCTTAAGATACCTATGTTCACAAAACTTCTGATTCTGCAAGGCGTGGTGCACCCTCAGTTTCCACCCTCAGTCAACAGAAGCTGAAAAATCTTTGTATTTTCTCAGAAGATAGAGGCAACTTATCAGTGAATGAAAATGCATTAATTCCCAGTCCTTCTATCGTTCTGGATGCAATTTCATGATGTAGAGGTCTTGAGTTGCAATTGCTAGTTCTTTTCCAATAGGTTGGTTACAGTTGAAAAGAACATCAAGTAATGTTCCCCTTTTTGTGTCACGTCCTCCCAGTGGCAGGTTTAGTGTTCACTGCATGTGTCTATTAAGCATTAATTCTCTAACTGTATTTAGTAAGAGAGAGCAATATGGTACGTACCAGTGCAAGAATCCTAATTTCTACAAAACATATGGCATAGAATTATCTACTTAAAGATGGAACAATCTGATAATAATTCGGTAGAGTGACATCTGTGCAATAAAATAAGATGCTGATCACACTGGAAAAGTAAACGCAGAAGTTGTATACTAACTATTCTGACATCACCAGAAAACCATTATCATTCCTCCATGGAATGTTAAAATTTAATGATCTAATTTGGTCTTATCACATGCAATATAAATAAAAAATAACCCTATTAAGTATTCACAGACCCTGCTGAACACAAAACTTCTAAATAGTATTTTCTAGGATTTGGACATACAACACTTACATATGTTTAACAGGAAATAAGGGAATAAAGCTAGTAGAAAAATAAAAATTCTGGGATCATTTCCGTCCTTTTTTGAAGATGTTTACATATGCAGTTCTATGCTTTCTAGAGTTTCATTTCTACTCCTGTTGGCCTTGCTATCAGGATATGTGCCTTAACATCAGTCTTCACTTTTGTCAAAAAACCACGAGGATATAATTACAGCTTTTGCCTGAATGAAATGACAGTGATGATTCAATGAGAGCAATATGAAGTGTATTCATGTTAGAATGCCAGATCTGAACTTGGAGAGGAAGTTTCTGCAAATCAGAACATAGACTTGTATTACCTAAATTTATGAAAGTCTGCAGGGAAACATCACTTTATTTTTGAATGCACACAATGGAACATCAAGATGGCAGATCTTCTATTGGCAGTTGAGGATTTCCCTTCATCAATTTTTCAAAGTGGAATGGAAATACTTGGAAATCTGGACACTGCATGGAAATTGAACTCTATTCTGTTTCTCAAGTTGTGATTCTTAATTAAAACGATTACATAACGTAAACTTTCATTTTCTTCAATTGAACTGTTGTTGACTTTTTAGACATGCATCAAGCAAGGGAAAGATCTAGTGAAATGATGGAAATGGGTAACAAATTCTGATTATTCTGCTTTAAGTTAAAGTAGTTCTCTGATAGAAATGGTTTAATTATGTGGTTTCATAGAAAACTTTTTTAGTGCAACTCTTTAAGAGCAGATTTGATGGCAGTATTTAAGTTGTGCAATACTGAATCTATATAACTTGTATTTAATGAAGAATTAGTCAATAGTCAATACTATTTATTATTGATCCTTTTTATTCTTCTTTTAACTCTCATTTTCCCTTTTCAATTTACTATGTCAAACAGTCAGGAAAAAAGGCTTTTGCATTTTTTAATGAAAAGGTACTGCTGTTGATATTTTTTGTTTGTTTTTATTTCCTTTNAAACCAGAAGCACAATTGGATAGAATGAAGCTGAATTATCTAAGATTGGTCTTCACTGCTTGCCAGTCTATAGATCTGATACCAGTTTGTTCAATGATAGATTTCTGGCAAGCTCCAGGTAGGCATAGAACATTGCATAGAAATGTATGGAACAGGTGGAAGTTTATACGGAGTTGATGCAGAAATCTCTTTCACTCTTTCGACATGTTTTTTGTGGTTAGTAGACTTTTCACAGATTAAAAAACAACTGGGATATCCTACAGCATCATTTGTTTAGTCTTATCAATTCTGTCCCTGCCAAATCAAACCTCCTGTAGAGGCTTCTCAGAGGGAAAAGTATGTAACATAGTATTATTTTGCATGAAATGCAAATAAGATATTTCTGTGATATTAGAGACTTTAAATTTCAATAGCACTTTTATTTATTTCAGGTGGGATAAAAGTATTTTTAAAATGGACTGAAAATCAGTAAAAGAATACATTTTGTAATTTTTAAGTAAGGATCATAGTAATGTGAAATCCATGTATAATGTCTTGTGTCTCTCTGATTAAAATATTCTTAAGGATCTGGCACCTTTGGAAATGCAGTATTTAGGGTTTTACACTGTTTCAAAATCCTTTGTTAAAAATATTGATATTTAATATCCTAGATAAGCTGGTTATGAAGAGGTAAACCTGATCATTTGAGTGTCTTTAAAAAGTCAAACAGTTGCTTTTAATGAACTACATATCCCAGTTTTGGGGCCTAACCCACAGGAAGCTAGACATATTTTTATTTTTTCGCACAGAAGCTTCATTACTTTTATTAGACCTCATGATTAGAGAAATTCTGTATCTTCTTGCACTGTTGTGGGAAAAGATCTCCTTTTAATTTGGCAGGAAAAGTGAATAAGCAGCACATTATATTGTCGCTCTCACAAGCAGAATCCTGATCTTTTGTCAAAACATAAGGAACAATTGGCTGATGGCAATTCTGATTACTTTAGAAAGTAATTATTGAAAGAAGGCATATAGATCTCAAATGATCCTTTTATCTTTTACAGCCACCCAAAAGGAATAATGATAAAATGACACATATTCTTTGTTGTGCTCTGGTTAATAAAAAAGGAAGAGAGCTAAGACTAAGCATACTGTTTGGTAAGAGCAAAGTTGTCATAATTTTGTCGTAAGTGTGATGCCTTTTGAATCTATATGCTACCTAAGATCAGCATTTTTGGCAAATCCTCACTGCATTTTAACTCTTTCTAGAGAAGTCTGTAACCCTTCTGTCTCCAATTTATACAGCCTTTTGCCCTACCCATAAGAGGAAGGTGTTTTAAAAAGTTTGCCAGCTAGTTCAATTGTATGCAGAGTTAAAAATACTAAAATATAGTGAAAGAGGTATTAGTTTAAGAATACTTGGCATGTTGAGAGTGATCAATAACTGTTTACTGATTAAGAGAAAACTGTCTGAACACATATGTTCCCAACCTCCTAATGCCAAGGAGTTGTGGTGGTGTCAGTGTATAGAAGTTGGTATAAATATATTAATGGTGCAGTCACCTAGCCAAGGAAGTAATGCTACTTGTATGCTTTGCAACCACACATATCTCTGGTCATACTACCTTCCCAGCTTTGGAGGATGGCTGAAGGATCTGTGTGGATGTAAGACTGTGAGAGAAAGTCCACGGATGTATGTGGTCATCTCTTCTTTTACACAGATTAACACAGGTTTTGGTTCTGAAATTCTCTTTGTGTCCTGTGCTGTAAGGACAGGACAAGACTGAAGATATTTCATTTTCTGGTATTACCCGTTCTGCACTTTCCTGTTCTGTATTAATCCTATCTAATGCAGAACATTAATCTCAGAACAAAATCAGAAAAAGTCTGGTTTGTTTTTTATTTGGTTGGGGTTTTTTCTCCCAAATGTGCACATTTTTTATTGTCAGTGCAGTGTTTGATGCTACAAGATAATTCTTAGATCAGAAAGCCTACCTCTGAATAGGCTAATGGCAAGTCATTGTTTTTATTCCAAGTTATACTGGTGTTTAAAGATACTAGCTACGCTAGTAAGACAAAGAGGAATGGATTGACCCAATTCCTGTTATAGACTGGCTTAATAAAATAAATTAAACCAAAAACTGGCAAGGAATTCTGGTACCCTAGTAAATGGTTTTCAGTTTCTTATGTAATGATGAGCCTGCGTCCTCTACATTGAACTCCTTAGATCAGTTTCATATGCATTCTTACCTATTGTAACACTTGCTGATACTTAATTTGCATATCATTCTCTTTTATAGGCTGGTGAATATAAACAAGTTAAATAGAATTATGATATTGCTGCAGAGTTAGTGTGTTTTGTTTTTACTGTTCTCTGAAAAACTTAAGTGCAGTAAAACACAGTGAACTAATGTTTATTTTCCCAGTCCTAGGGCATGGTAAATTATCTGAGTTAAGAGGAATGCTGGCCATCATCTTATGTCAAGACCATTACTTACATTCAGCTTACCATCCAAGAACGGTAATTTGGCTTTTTTCTGTGTTTTAGTGCATTTTACATCCATATTTTATAGGTGGTAATCAGTGATAACTTCATCACAGCTGTTGTCAGAAGTGTAAAGGGTCCACTAGTTGGTCTTGCCTTATTTTGACAGGTTAATT
>VZRF01002164.1:0-81612 GCA_013396875.1 Vireo altiloquus
TTTTTTTTTTTAAACCACGATATTCCACATAAACAGAGCTTCATCTCAATTTCAGAACTGACTTTGTGAAAACAATGTGTTTTTTGGACCTGTTATTTGTGTACAGTTGAACTTGTGAACAGGGAGATGTTATAAGCAGAAATTAATTTTAAGTTGACAAAAACAATGTCGATCTTGGAAAGTGGAGAGTCCACTGCATAATTTCATGGCCTGAACTTAATCAATGTGTTTGTTAACTAAAAGTTCCAGTTGCAGAACTTTTCTTCAGTTCCACTGTTTTTGGTGTTTTCCCTTCAGTTACATTTATGCAAACTGACTGAAAGTAATGGAGTTGCACAAGTGAATCCAAAGGCAATACTTAGCCTGCAAAATCTTTATTATTGGTGATCCGTGAGTCAGATAGAACACAAATAAGCTCCCAAATCCCAGATCTAATTTAAGGACTGGCCATCAGAAAAGCATTTCAATTGTAAGCTGAATTAGTTTGATTGAGAAATTATGGTGGGGAAAAAAACCTATTGAATGTGACAATACCATTTTTGTAGGGATTTTATAGAATAACCTTGCACTTTTAGAATTAATCACATCCTGCTGCTTATTCCCTACTTGAAGACAAAATGCTCCATTTTGATATTACAATTGGTTGCCATAGAAATGATAATAAAGACAAAAAAAACAAAACAAAAAATTTATGATATCTGGTGAGGCATAACCTGAGGAACTGTTGCAAAACAAGGAATTTTCTTCCTTATAAGCATTAGTTATAACAAATATAAAGAACAGAAATGTTTTTTTTACATGCAAACACACATTTTTATAAGTTTAGTTAAATAGTGTAATTTTTGTTTTAAAAACAAAACTCCATTTAATTGCAAAGAAAGAGTGATGGGGTAGCACATTTCTATTTAAAATCCTAACTATGCAAAACCAAATTAAAGAGTACGTCTTAAAAGTTAGCACACACACACAAAGAGGAAAACAACATTCCCAGCCATAAATATTTGCCCCAAAAAAATTAAAAAAAGATCTGCCCAAAAAATCGCAAAGAACCTCCCCAAATCAATATAGCTCTGTTTGCAACATGAGCCATAAAGGTTATAAGGCTTTTGCATTCTTCATGTCTTTCCCTTAAAAATGAGAATATGTATTTAAAATTTTTCACATGATTAGATATTACTGGGTCTTGTTAAACATTGTGAAGGAGAGGAAGAAATTATGAAAGTGCTTTGGGCGCTTTTATCATCTTGAATAATCAAATATTTATTTAAAATCTGTTATATTTTCACAGTCAGAAAATAGTCTGAGTTGGGAAGGACACACAAGGGTCATTGAGTCCATCTCTGAAGTGAATGGCCCATACAGAGACCACACCTGTGACCCTAGTGGTATTAGTTCTAACCAACTGAGCTACTCTCAGGGTCAGTGATAGCTGTAACTGGCTAACAAAATCAGGTTTATACACTATATAAGGATAAAACAAGGCTTAAAAATTACTACATATCCAATATTAAAGTCAAGCAGAAACTACATATGAAATACAACTCCATAACCTAGTTCTTCTCTTGAGAGAATAATGGATTTTCTGGAGATTATCTAGATTCTTTTCTGTAGACAGTAAGTGCAATTAAAAAAATAGGAATAGTCTAGAGAAATATACAGGATCTAGGCCCTTCACTTATTCTTTGTTAACTCTCCAAACTTTAGGGTGATGTTCTATCATCTGTGTTTTTCCCTTGTCATATGAGGTATGGTTTTTCTGGGAGAAATTGACAAGCATTGTCACCCAGTCTTACCTAGCATAATGAAGACAGTATTTTCACAGGTGAGGTTGGTTCTTCGAGTCTTGCAAATGAGATATATAGTTCCTGCTCAAATATCCAGTATAATAATGTTCATTGTTCATAGTTTTTGGCATGGCTGTACATTGCTTTCCATTACATATTCTGTTCATTGTCCTGAAAATTCTTATTTCTTCATTTTATTATAGTCCTTGAAAGAATGTCTCTTTATTTCACTATTATAATGATTTCTTCCCTGGGCTAGAAACACTTTCTTTATAGGTTTCTAAGATGACAATGACAAGCTTCTGCAAAGCATATTTGAGATACACCCATTTTTCACTCCTATTTTCACATTCTCATTAGAGGGTAATGCTGAAAGTTGTGTCACTACTGTGTTCATTTATTTATTTGCCAAATCTATCACTTCAGGGTTTGTTATGCAGTCGTCATATCTTCACTAATAATTTTCCAGCTGAAATTTGAAAATTAAAGATGTTAAAGAATTGATTCTTTATAAGGGAAGACAAAAAACCAAACCAAACCAAACCAAAAAAACCACAAAAAACAAAAAAACAAACAAACAAAAAAACCCAAGTTGCCTTATTATCTCTGAGTGAATAAAAAAATTACACTGTAAAAAATGTCTAATTATTGTCTGTCAAAGCAGTACTGGTGATTAGCTCCATAAATTCTGAAAAAAAGTATGCTGCTGATGAATACAGGTTATTACTCATATTAGTATAAGAGCCAGACAGTCTCCTAGAGCAAGATATTAGATATGTAGTATATGTTCAGACAGCAGCAGTGCTGGAGCTGTTCTTTAGTGAGTAACTAAAATTGGTATAAATTAGACAAAGAGCTTCACTCTAAGATTCTTCTTTTCTCCTTTTAAGTGACAATCGTGAAGTGTGTTTACTACTGAAGTGAAGACTCATGTCAGAAGGGTAATAGCACCACAGGCATGCATAAAAATATTCCAGGACTGTTAAAATTTCTAACCTGTGAAAGTCAGAACTAACTTCTAGATTTACTTCTCTGAAAGATTTTATTTAGATTTTATGAATAACATATTTCTTCTTTTCCTCTAATATAACACTATTTCCAAGACTGTATTCATACTTCATGGTCCAGCATGCTAAACTGAGAAGGCCTGAGGTGAGTCAGATTATCAAATTTGTACAGATGCAGTCTTCTCTGTACATAGTTGTTGAAACTGAACAGACAGAAGAGATATTTTTGTTTTCAATTTATAAAGGTTTACAGTACAGCAGGCTCATTATTATCAAACAGTGTTCAAAAGGACTTAATGGCCCTCAATGGAAGTTTGGGTTAAATCTGTTCTCACTAATTCAGAAAAAAATTATCTTCTTGATTGTTGGATTTTACATGTTTTCAATCTATGACCTGGTTTAAACTCACATTGACCTTCATGATCTGGTACACAGCTGTTACAACTAAAATTATAAAAAGAAAATGAAGCTATGAAAGATAGAAGATTTGAAAAACATGATAAATATAGGACAAGGTATAAAAAAGCCTTTACACTGGACGAGGGTAGTTTTAAATTATATATTAGAAAGAAAATCTTTACTGTTTGTGTGGTGAGGCACTGGAACAGGTTGCCAGGTAAGATGCAGTTGCAACATCCCTGGAAATGTTCAAGCCAGGTTGGATGGTGACCTGGACAATATAGTCTTACAGAAGGTGTTCCTGCCCATGGCAGGGGTATTTGAACTGGATGGTCCTTAAGGTCCCTTCCAACAAAGAATTTTATGGCTCTATGATTCTATGAAAAGGCTTCTAAAGAAAAGAAAATAAAATGTCTTAATTTCAGCACATTAGGGAGAGCTCACAGATGGAGTTGCAGAAAATACTTCATATAAATATTTATGTCAATAAAATATTTCAGTCACCCAAAACCTCCTTGCTTCCAACATGTGGAAATAAAAAAGTTATTCTTTCCTGCTTGATATTTCAAGCCAGGGTATAAACTTGGCCTTCACAAACCATTATGTGTATAAACTATTTTCACTTGAGTCTACTTTTAAGAAAAATGGTGCTCATAAATCCTTGTACAATACTGACTCCTTAAAATTGAAGTGAAAATACTAAGTGTTTAATATTAGATTGTGTAAGACACAGGGATAATATGATAAAATGTATTTCTACCGCATTAAGAATAATAATATTATGACAATGCTCTATCTTTATTGATGTTCATCACTATAATAACTAAACCCTGTGCTATGATTTGAAGTCCATTCAACAAGACCTTCCAGTTAAAGATTTTTCCACTTATCCTGGGTTTTTTGGTTTGGTTTTTTACTTTCATTTTCCTCCTTTTTTAATGTGACAACACAAAAATTTGACTGAACTTAGAGGCAAGATATCCACCTGAAAAGAACTTAGAAAAGGAACCCTCTTGAATAAATCAATGTTCCTACTTAATTCAGCATCGAGCTGCAAAGAGCTCTGTGGAAGGCTTTGTAAGTACAGGAAAGAGTGAGAAGAGGGATCTTTGGTAGCAGTGTTACCTTTCATATATGCCAAACTGATATATCCTTCCCAAGACACGCATGGTTTGCTTTTTTGATTTACCGAAATATCCTCTCACCTATTGATTAAACTCACAGCTAGACCTTTGCAAGGCAGTTGAATGACATCCAGTTGAATGAATTTTGCTGGAGCTGTGTTGATAGAGGTAAAATTCACAGATTAAGGAGATCCACAGGGTTTTACGTCTGAATAAGTCCAGGTTTTTAAGTAGATTTGTTTTGTTTTGTTTTGTTTTGTTTTGTTTTGTTTTGTTTTGTTTTGTTTTGTGGTGGCATTTTGTCAGTTTATTTGGGGCTTTTCCCAACTGTTTTGTTTTTCTATCAGAGAATCCTCAGTCCAACAGTTACTCAGAATCTCCACTGCAATACTCTTAGCCTAAAATTCTCACACATTGTACGAGTAATTAAATCCCTAGAAAAACAGAGATGCCTTTGACACATATTTTGATATACAGCAATTTATCAGCTTGTAAATTCTAAACATTTCTCTTTAAAGTCATTAACATTCTGTATTAAATCTGTATGCATTCTATGAGCACCATATCAGTACATATAATCTAGAAGGCATTAAAATTTTCTGCCTAAACTTTTACATTTTAAACATGTACTTATAAGAATGATTTTAACACACTGTAATTTGCCTTTCATTTTGAACTACAAATTGAACCTGTTGTACTGCGGTTCTGTATCCGAACATGATGTTCTGTGGGCCTCTATTAGTTTTGATGGGTTGCCATGGAAACTGGGGAGAAAGAAAGAGAAGGAGAATACTTTTGTAAGCTTTACCACAGAGTTACATCCTCTTCCACATTTCTGAGAAAAAAATCAGTGACTTACAAAATCAGTGAATTACAAAAATTTATTTTTAGAGATAGGCTGTAGTAGAATATATATTTTTGACAAGATGGACGGTATTAATGATTTATGATGGATTTGCATTAAAGGCTTCTGTTTTTATGCTAAGACCATGAATGTCACTGATAATGGGAGATCAAGCTGTCTGAAATTTTTATCAACCTACCTACCCAGCACAAATGGGGCATGAGAATGAATGATGAACCTATGAAATTGTGCTGCATGATGAGACATCAGAAAGCTGCCAGGTCTGAAAAGAATCAAAAATTAATCTTCTTGTTGAAATGCTCTCATCTTACAGTGACTTTTTTGGCCAGATCAATGTGGATCAAAATTAAAAGAGTGATGGAAAGCTTTGTATAAGGTCCAAATTTACAAGGCCGTTCAACACCTAAGTGTGTGAAAAAAAACCCCACAACTGTGATGAAAAAAAAAGAATTTTCTAGATTCTCAATAGAGCTTAGAAATAAAAATTATGGGTTTTTTTTTAGTCTATCAAGCTAATAAGTATTAAAAGCAAAACAAAAACCAAAACCCCAACAAACAAAAATACCACCACAAATAAAAAAGACCCAAAAATTTTTACAAATGAGCAGATATTTGACAGAGATGTTACATGTCAACTGTTATTACTTGCATTGGAGAAATGTGGTGATAGTTTACAAAGAACATCATGTGGTGTATATAAAACGCTTAAGTAGGTGAACACTCAAGCCACTGTCCTATATATTCCGTATATATCCACACAGTATGTTTGAGATAGTTGCCCTGACTTTATCTTGAACTGACTGTTACATATTTATTGAGAAAAAAGCAAGCTAATTTCTACCACAATTCTATATACTTGCTGAGATTTATCAAGACCTTTTGGTCAGCAAGTTGTCAACAGGAAAGAGATTTTATCCATTCATTAGAAACCTTCCATTCAGAGGTACAGTGCATTTCATTTTTCCATAGTTTTTTCCTACAGATAAGAAGAAAAGCAATTATATTGTTAAAATAAAGAAAAGAAAGCAAATAAATCATCTGTGACACCCACAGTTGTCCCATCTAAATTTAACAAATTATCATGTGATTAAAAATAACCACATTCTAACTGAAGGTTCAGATCCTCTCTCTTCTGCTATAGGATTAAACTTTTGTTAAAGATCCAGGAAAAATTACAATGTTGAGGTGCAGTTGCCTCAATGCACCTCATTGCACAATGTGATGAGTTGCCTACAGCCAGAAGTAGGTGACTGTGATCTACAGAGTGAAAAGAAGTGCAAGAAAAGGGCACTTAAATCCTGCACATGTGCAAATTTAACAGAGAAGCTGATTATTTTTTTTAGTTTTGGCTTTCATCTTCCACTAGGTTGCTGTGGCACTGGGAATTCAGACATTCCTGGAAAACACAACACAGTGGTTTGTCCCTTCTTCCTTGACTCATATGTAGGGAAACAGAATCAATCTGTGGTGGTAAACAATATAAAAGAACATTTTCTTTTGTTTTTTCTCATGGAAGTGCTACACTTCCATGACCTTTGTTATGTGATCTGACAACAGAAACAGGTAAGGTTCATGTCACTGACATGAAAATCATGCCCTTTCCATATGTACAACACAAATGGGAAAGGAATCTCATCATTAAAAACAAATGTTTAAAATGAAGTTAAGTCCTTATAAATCCTTTTCCCATTGCTGGATTCCTGAATCATGTGATGACTTTTGCAGATTCTTTTCTGACATCTGAAACACTCAGTCTTCTCTTGAAACCTCTTGAGAAACTCTGGATTCCCACAACAAACAAGGCATTCAGAAACAGAGACTGAAATTATCTGTGTGAAATGTCTAGGTCTTGTTAGGTGCATGTATATGTATTTATATTTTACAGGTTTGACTGGAGATCTGTAGTATCATTAAGTGTTAATGTTCTTAATCAAGACTTGAGTGATTGGAACTTCAAATCAAAGAACCTCTGATTCTATTAAGTTCATCACTAAAAATTCCTGGCCTTTTACAGTCAGGATTGTTTTTATGTAAGCATACACATCTTCAAAGTGCTTACCAGAGATAACTTGTCAGTCAATTACATGCAATGTTTAATTACTTTTAAATTACCATGCTACTAGGATAAATTTAAATATTCATGCTGAGACTATAGGTTGATATTAGCAATAAAACAAAAAGGAAAGTAAATAATTATTTACCTGCTATATTTCTGCAGGGAAAAGTACTCTAGACTAAGTATGAACGAGTTTCCATGCAGCAGAAGATAAACTAAGACACTAAAGAAATATCCTATGAAAAAATTTAATTGACTGCTTTGGCACATATCAAAGTGACAAGACCCTTGAAGTTATATTTAATAATAAAAGTAGTCTGTGTATTCCCATTAGTTATATGTGTTATCTATCAATGCTTTCATATAGGCAACATGCATCAGTAAAAAAATTCAATTTAAAATGGTGCAGAGTGGTCCCAGTGGAAACAAAGACATTGAAAAAATTATTAAGCTATTGAAAACTACTCAAGTACTAAATTTTAAGACGAAAAAATATGTAAAAGATCACTATGTAATGTTGGCAGTTGTGCAAAATAGAATCTAGTGCCCAATACAGTTACTGTTGTTATCTTCAGCTTTCACATAAAGACAAAAATCTTACTATTCTGAGTTATTCAGGTAAATTACCTATATATTCTAACATTTTTTCCTACATTTGTAAGGCAAACAATTTTTCCAGATTATATGAATCAATCTAACATTACTGAGCTGATGTCAATTTCCATTACCAAGGAAGAGTACAGAAGCATTCAGACATTTTTGAGATTATGAAAGGCCTGTACTGCCTTCCCCATTCTAATCAGGAGACAATACCCTTCTGATTAGACAGCATTTGTCCTGAGAAACATCTTGCAGCCTTAGAGATAGAAACACTTATTCCTGAATAAAAATGATACTTTGAAGAAAAGAATCTTATCAATCCATAAAATTCATGTTGGAAATAACTATTATATCACATAAATTCCCCTTATGCTAATCTGAAAAAAAATTGAGGCTTTTCAGTGAAAAAAGTTCCACACAAAACTATCATCTTTATTATGCAATTTGACTTTCATGCAGGTGGGCATAGAAGTTATCCCATTTTTTTGTAAAGATATCATGGTACCACATACACTAAGGATCTCCTGTATCTTTGGTAATAACATAACAATCATTCTACTTCAAATTTCAGGTTTCTAGGAGTTACAGTAAAATTTAAGATTAGGCAATTTGATCCTAAAAGAGGTAAAATTTAGCTGCTTTCCAGTGTGATGTTTTAAACAGACTACAATGTGGTATGTAAATGTTTAGAGACTGAAAAAGCTTCCATTTGGATGGCATTATTTAGCTTATATTTGTTTCATACAGAGTGTAATATCATTAATTGCACATGCAGTAAAGGGGGTAGGCAGTAGTTGTTTTGACACGTATTTTAAAATTGTTGCAAAATGAAAGGGTGTGGTCTAAATGGTATCCAAGGTTCCCATAAAATGTCGTTAATGCTGATAATTTTTTGTCTTGGGGTGACTTTATGATGCTGTATCCCCTATCACCTGCATATTGCCCAGACATGAATCCTGTGCCTCTAAGCCAGATCCAAGAGGGAGGTGGGGAGGTCGGTGGAATTCTTTTGGCGGCCTGTGTTCAAAACACAGATAACTCACTCACTCTCTCCCCAGCTCTCGGCTCTGCAGTAGGGAAGAAGGTTACATTCTCTTGGGTTTTAGCTAGCTTCTTGTTCGTTGGCTGAAGCAAGGAGTTTTCCCAGGACTATGGCTTCTTCTTTTCCCGGAACAGTTCAGCTTTGCTCCGGCCCAGACCACCATCACTGGGAGGCCCCACACTGCAGCCTGAATGAGCCCAGGCCGCTCCAGAGAGAGCGGAGCCACACCTACAGAAAGGACTCTTGTAGTGGCCAGTAAGCCCATTAACCAAGGAATCATTGAAGTCTCCTGGAGGGAAGGACCCTAAGAGGCATCCCCCAGGTTAGGGTGACAGAAAGAGGCTTCTCCCAGGGACTGCTGTTCTGTTATGTTAGAGTACCCCAGTTCTGCTTCCCTGGTTGGCCCAGTTGGCCCCCCCTGTCCCCTCTCCACTGTATCTGTCCCTGCTCCAGAATGTTCTTCCCTCAGCCACCCCCTATTTCCCCTAACCCTGCTGTGCACTGCCTCCTGCCCACAGATCATTGCTCCCTGATGCTCTCTCTGCCCCTATGGCCCCTCATACTTAAACCTAGACCCTCCATTGCCCTTTATTCTTTGTCACTGGCTCCCTTCCTGTGCGTGTGGCTGCAATAAACCACCACATGGAATACCATACAAGAACTCTTCTTGTTTCTTTGCCATTGATGCATGTTTGGCGCTATCTGGTGTGTGTGTGTGTGGCATCACCGAGCGGTTTTCCTGTGGATACACTTTTGGAAGGTAGGTGTACTACTACCCCCCACACCCCCGCAGCTACAGACTCTGAACCTACCAGGTCTTCTACACAGCAAGAGGTTTTATTATTTAACATTATTCGTTCTCTTGTGTCTGCATGCACCCTGCTTGTTAAATAAACAGCTTTTTTTTCACTCTCCTCCAAGAAATTTCTTTCCAAACCTCGGTGGAGGAGGGGGTGCTGAAACCTGCCTTCCATTAGAGGAAGTTTCCTCCTAATTTGTCTCAAACCGAGACTTGTTTTTCCTTAATATTGACAGTATTCATTAACATTTTAGGCAAGTAACAAACACCAAACAAATTTTTGTTTAAAAGAAAAATTCCTAGGTTGTATCTTCCCCTATATATTCACCTACTAGTCCTAAGAAAATAAGTGTTTGAATAAATGGTCCAATATACGCAATTCAACATTGTATTGTGAGAAAAAAATCTGCAATGCAATATTCAGCCAGGTTTGCTTGGGTTATTTGAATTACTGAAAAATACAGAGCAAAACTCTTCCAGTGCTGGCAAAAGCTAAGACACAACTAAAATACATTTTCAGAGGGGTAAGGAAAAGATAGGTAGGGTTTTGTTTGGTTGGTCGCTTTAGTTTTCTTTTTAAATAGTGATTAGACTGGAAAATTAGCCACTTTGGGATTTTTCAACCAGTGGTAACAGATGGCTAAGTTAGTGATAAACCACTGAGGGGGCTGAAGAGTTGATAAGGGAGACTGACTGAAAGAATGCATCCTCAAATTGGCACAATGCTTAGTAAAAACTTACATTAAGTGTTTGAAATATTAAGTGGACATATATATTCAGAATGGTGGGGGAGGCAGGAGAGGGGCAGGAAGGCTTGCACAAATACTTTTATTTTTTCAGAAAGTTTTCAGATAGAAACAATTTTCAAATTCTTACTTGTGTTTCTTTCTGGTGTATCTTCTTTTCCTATTCATGTCTTTTTGGAAGTAGGCTATAATTATGCCAAAAAGAATGAGTTTTACCTCATTATTCATATCTTTTAGAAAAATAACCACAAAATAACCCTCTCTCCTTCTAAAAACAAATTTGCCTTCCTGTGGTGATAATATCGGCTTACTTCAATCATGTGAAAGGTAGAAGGCTGGCGTTGCTGGTTTTCATGCCAACTTTGGTGGAACATTTGAAAAAAAAATTGTTATATTTGGAAAATGTCTTCAATTTTTAGTTAAAAGCCCCAAGGATGGTGAAGGGCCTTGAGGGGAAATTATATGAGGAGTGGCTGAGGTCACTTGGTCTGTTCAGCCTGGAGAAGAGGAGACTGAGGGCTCTCCACTCCCTCATTGTTGTCTTCAGCATCCTCTCAAGGGGAAGAGGAGGGGCAGACACTGATCTCTTTGCCCTCATGACCAGTGACTGGACCCAGGGGGAGGTCATGAAGCTGAGTCAGGGGTGGTTTAGGTTTGATATCAGGAAAAGGTTTTTCACCCAGAGGGTGATTGGGCACTGGAACAGGCTCCCCAGGGAAGTGGTCACAGCGTCAGCCTGACAGAGTTGAGAAGTGTTTGGACGATCTCTCAGGCACAGGGTGTGACTCTTGGGGATGATTTTGTGTCAGATCCTGATGGGCCTCTTTCAACTCAGCATATTCTGTCATTCTGTGATTGATTCTATAATAAATTGATGGTCAGAAGTTTGGCTTAATAGGTAATAAGTAAATATTCTTGAATCAAGACTGTTTTGCCTGCAAAAATAAGAAAATCAATACACAGTCAGTATTTTTTAAAAGAATAGGCAATATATGAATGAGCTAAAAGATAAAAGTTAAAGCTAAAGAAAATTAATAGAAAGTAGGACAACACTTGAAGGAATGTGGATCACAGCATCTAATGATTTATCTCATTCCTTCATGGCTTTTGGGTGTCCCTGTATGTTCTGTCAGCAAGTGTATAGGGGATTGATCTAGACTGTTACAAGTTGAATTTGAAATTACTTACAAAAAGTTAGTATTTCTTTTTCATAAAGATTTACAATATATTTGCAATTTTGTATACAATTATTTCCTGGCATCTGCAGACCCAATCTCTAATACATCAATAACTCTTGTGATGTGGAAAGAGATTAATCAAGTAGTGTATTTGAAGAGGTATTAAAAAAAAAAGCTCATGGTATTACAGTAAATTATGTCAAATTTTCAGCAATTATAACAAGTACTTAAACTTTTCAAGCAATCATTCAAATTAATTTGCTTTCCTATAATTATTTGTGTGCATTGTTTAGGCACCATTTAGAAATCATTCATGACTCTGTTTTTGAGTAGAGAACATGGAATAATTCACTATGGTTCAAGAAATTCACTAGAGGCTGGAGAATATTATAATATTGTTGAATTGGATGTCTATCCCTTAGGCATAGAGGAAACGAAGAAATTGCACTTTTTTGATTAATTAGAGGGAATATTAATGACTAATGTATTTCTGACATAAAATGATGTCTGTCAGAAAGGAAAGTAATGCTTACATCCATTTGGTTTGGTTTCCAAGTGTTTTTCCTCAGTTTACATTAGATCTGTCTTTCAGAGCAAAATATACATCAACTACTAATACAGAGGAAATATTATTTCATATTACCCATAGTACTCTGCTGATTATAAATGTGCAGAATAACTTTTCACAGAAACCAGAACTTGTTTTGATAATTTGACTTCTAAATTATATAGAACATTGCTTATTTTTATTCAGATATGCAGATACCAGCATGCAAGTAATTAAATCAATCTACTCAAAGCCTATTGGGAGAAGTAAATATGTCATTGGAAACAAAGTAAACATTTTTGATTTGTAAATAGAATTTGATTCACCATAATGACCAAAATTGTGGGGTTTAGTCTACAAGGTGTTTTTCTTTATTTTGCTTTATGTAATCAAAAGGAATGTTCAATGAAGAAAATAATCTTTCATTAGGAATTCAGACTAAATAAAAGTTTGGGTGCCCAATGGCTTGGAAAATGGTACTATCTGTAACTATGTGGATGTGTAAATATAAGTGTATGGGTGTGTGTGTATGTAAAGTTTTTCTCAATCATACTTTTTCTTCTCTCATTTGACATTCTTTATCAATATTCTCTTATAATGAATACCTTAGAATAGGAAGACTAATTTGCTTGGAACATTGATTATTCTACATCACTTCTTAGAAATAATTATTGATAATAAGACAGTATTACAAGACTAAATAAAAACTACCTAATGTCCCAAAAATACAAACATTTTGCTCATGTGACAAACAATCAAAATTTTTTTGTCACATGAGCAGAATTTTTAATAATTTAGTTGAAGTTAGGTGAGAATTGTACTAGTAAGAAAAACACTATGTTCAATATCTTTACAGTACCATCTTCAGAGAGATCAATGACTACACTGCAAGAGTAGTATCTAAGTCTGATTCTTTGTATTGGCAACTACAAGTATGCCTTTATGTGAAAAATTATATTCTTGTCTTTCTTTTAGAAAGGGATAGCTGAAACATAATTGGTAATATTCACTGTCCAATGATAAAACCTGTACTTAAGCCTGGGTAGGCAGTGGTGAGAAATAGACAGTTCTGTAACAGAAGTTATTTACAGAAGGAAAGAGGGAAAAACCACCCTCAAATGGCTCAACATTTGGTCCTGCAGTGTTGATATTACTTTTAGTTTTAGTGTAGCAATTAATTTAATTCAATAAAATATTTCTTGGTTATTCTAATGAGTCTTTAAGTCTTACACGTGCAATCACAGTTTCTCTTGAGCCACTATGAACAAGTCTGTAAAATCCTGGCTTTGCAGCTTGCATGGAATTTTAGAGTGTGGATTTCACGTGGATTTCATGTGGATTTCATGCAGAAGTATCAAGAATATTTGACAGGGATTTTATTCATATAGAATCTTATAAAGCAATGCATATAACAAGATGTTTTGTCAAATGACAGGTTAATTGTTTCAAAATTATTTCTTAGAAATAATAAATACTAACTTTGCAAGAGCAGTTAAGAGGTTAAGGGGTTCTGCAGTTGGTTTGCCATTTCTCCTTCTACCACAATAAGGGAAGATGTGTCAATTCCCTACTCTTAGCATGTAGTTCCACCTCGCTGTTGCCAAAAAAAAAATATATAAATGTATATAATCTGTTTGCAGCACTTCATGAACATGAATAATATGAATGAGGTTAAAAGTTCATCCAGTGGTTCTAAATCCAAAGAACATAAATTTTTTGCACAAGAACAAGATAAGATTTTGCAAGGTGTATGAAAATATATTCTAAGGTGCTCTAACTAGGAAAAGATGTATATATTTGCTTAAGCGTTATCTTTTCATTGAGAGCACAATTGCTATCAAGAATTGATATCGTCCAACGTATTTATAACAGATATAAATAATACAAATTTCAAAGCTGTATGTATATTTATGAAAATATGATACCATGAAAGAAAAGTAAATCATATATGGTAAAAGGAGACATAAACTAGAAAAGTAATTTTTATTAACAATGAAAGAAAAGACCAAGAGTAAAAATAAATTGTATTACGGTTCTGTGTAGCTGTACTGTGTCTCTATCAGTTCAGTGCCCTGAAATCACCACTGAAGGTCAGTTTAGCAATTTAAAGATACTGGATTTCATCTTTCTGGAAGAACAGATAATGCTGTATTCCTCCTTTGAAGGAGGGAAATTATTTTTTTAGACTGGAATGAAATTTTTATATTTTATAAATAGAACACAAATTTAGCGTTTCCTTTATTGTAGGAATAAAATTCTAGAGTTTATAAAGCTTTGAGATGCCAATTGATTTATTATATATTCTAAAACTTTACTGTATCCAAGTCCACAGTTTTATTAGCTGTCCTCCCAATTCAAAAAGTTACTAGACTATGGAATCGACCAAAAAAAAAGAGGAAATATTCTCCATTGAAAACACATTAAGAATATGACCTTGATTTGGATTTCCATTGCTGTTGATGAGTGACACTGATGCTCAGTAAAGGAAAAATTTGCTTGGCTTAAATGTAAAGAGCAAGGAGGACTACCTCAGTGCACAGGTAGTGAGAGTCCTTGGAGGATGAGATGAAAGATCATGTTTCTGTAATTTAATAGTCGAAATAATGCTAATAACAATTAAACATCTGTTCACAGTAGAAATCAGGCAATTTATAACACAGCAATTTTCCGTGCCTACTTCCATCTACTTCCTGACAGAGAACTGGGTACTTTTATTTTTGGATTTTAAGGCCAACATCTGGTGTGGATGTTGGAAATTTAGTTGGCTTTTTAATGTCATCCAATTTCTGTTATACTGAAGAGTACGAGTAGCTGAAATGATATATCTGAAGCAATGCAAATGATACTTTATCACATGTGTAAACCTGGCAATGCAATATTTCCTAAGACATGCCAGGTATGAAGATATTTTCTTCCAGTTCTACAATTCGCAAACACATTTTCCTATTTGAAGCAGAGGGCTCAAGAATGTGTTTGAAAAGGTCATTATTTTGGTTGAAACACAGAAAGAGTCTGTCATTTTCCTTTGCTCTTCATGGTTTTTTTGGAGGGCACTTAGAGAGCTCTAGATTCACGCCAGTGAATCTTCCCATATGGTATCACTGTGGATGACTCTTCACACAATTCATGTGTGAACTGCTTTTCTAATTCTGGATCAGCCTGTCCATCAATGGTGCTAATAGGTCTGCATCTATTGCCTCTATGATTAATCATTCTAATTGTTTAAATATTCCCATTGATGCAAATTTAAATTTGTCCAACTGCAATTTCCAGCTTTTTGTTTAGATTGTGTTTTCCTCTGTTAGACTGTATTTTTCTTCATGCACACTATTTGAGATGAGTAAAAAATGTTTTGAACTTAACTGACTTTCTTCAGAATCCATTACAAAAACAGCAACAAAAAAATCCTTGAATGGAAGAGAGAAAACCTTCTTAATACTTTCAGTGTATATACACCACTTTGTCTATACTCATGTAAATGCAGAAAGCAAAAGATTTGCCAACGTCAAAAACGTATCTGCTTCTGGAGCAAAGAAAAAAGAAAAATTAATAGCTTCTGGGAACAAGTGGAATCAGAAATGAAGAACATGCTGAACTTCTCTGCAACTAACAAAGCTGAATCTGAAAAGACAATGTATGTCATTCACCTTTACTGTTCTCAGATATAGGGACAATGCCCCTAACCTAGTTTTGAAGAAAGTGAAATGTAAGTACTAAAGACTTTGGAAACAACAGATTGTCTTCTTTATTAATGTCTTCAGTTAGAAAACTGATCCCAGAGAAAACAGAGTAATTTCACTGCATTAATCTATATTTTCTCTAATGCTCTGTTTAATTGAGCACTTTGATTTTAGAGGGACATGTGTCATTTGAAACAGGCAAAGCATTCTTCTCTTTACAGTTTAATTACTTGGAGTAGAGATTATCCAATTAGATAAAAATAAACTCTTCTAAATGCTAGAAATTATTTCTTTTATGAAATAAGACGCACACACATGCACACACAAAAGGAAACCTCAGTGCTACATGGAGGAAGAACACCATTTTCTGACATATGAGAACAGGGATATAGAATGGTTGAGGTTAGAGGTGGTCTCTGGATGGTATCTGATTCAATCCCTTCTTCTCAAGCACAGCTCCTAGAGCAAGCTGCCCAGGATTATGTCCAAAGAGCTCTTGCATATTTCCATGGATGGAGAGTCCACAATCTCTCTTTATTATATACACATGATCACATTTTTTCAATTTTTTTTTTCTGAAGTATATGCTTTCATTTGGGTGAAGGGGAAAAATAGAAAGAAGAAATTATAAAATGAAAATCATATAAAATGAAGAACTTCAATATAATAATCAAGAAAATAAGGATTTAATTTGTTTTGTTTGGGTTTTATTTTTTGTTGATAGCCATTCTGAAAGAGATATTTCTCTTCCCTAATGTCCAGATTATGAAAGCTACCTAAGAGTAAAAATAAATGGATATATATAGATAGATAGATAGATATATGCATTTAAGGGAAATAAAAATAAACTTAATATGTCCATCTAGTTAAGCTTCTTGTTTCACTTCAGTAGCACAAAACTCTTTAAACATCTGCTTAAATCATATTTCTCTCTGTTTTGTAATGTGTCACTCCGGGAAGAAACTGAACAGACAGGGTTATACGGACCAAATACTTTTACAGGGTGTAATTCTACAGAAAACATATAAAGCAAAATACATTACACTAAAAATCAGAGAAATTTATTAACATGCGCGGATTAGGAGTCTGAAAAAGATTAGAGAAACATTCTTCATAGTTTCATTTGAAAATAAAAATGGAGCTGTGTCACCCAATCAAATGACAGAAAGTCTATGCAGCATAATTTATATAGTAATACATTTACGTTAGGTTATACATTCTACATTCAATTCTACATGTCCAATTGTACCTTTTTCAGAAGCAATATAGGAGATGAATTTTCATTTCACATATGAGTGCTATCATAGAAAACTGTGTAAACAAATTAATAAAAAACTGTGTAAACAAATCTAATGTTTTCTTGATTTTTATATAGATCACTATATTTTGATTGGCTGCCATGATCAGAATTTTGAATTGTTTGCTGAAACAGGGCTACAGAAAGGAGACAAAAAATAAAGACCAAAAGAAAAAGCAGTAGGAATATTTTTAATAATTTATTCCATATCTTCTGTCATACAAAGCTTCACAGATTATTGAGACTTGTCCTCAGAGATCTTTATATTTACACTGTATTTTTTTAGAGTGTAATTTTTCATAGTTCATAAATAATTTAAGACAGAAGTATATGATAGTTGTTTTGGGAATAATTATTTTCTTATTTTTTCTGTTACAGTATCAAGTGTGTTAATTGATATCAGATTTTCAATGCACAGAAGCTATTCAGAAACATTATTAATTCTTTGAAAGTGTACCAAGTCTCTCTTAATTTGAAAGGAGACAGGGGAATGGAAGATAAATGGAAAAAAATAAGGTATTATCTGGGGTTTGCATTTAAACATTTAAATAATTTAATCATTGAAGCAGTCATAAAAGAGGTAAGAAACCCATATTCCATGCTTGCCCCTGACTCAGGAGATTCCAGTTCACGTCTCCTGTCACCCTGAAGTGTTTTATCTGCACAGATGGACTCTTTGGGAAGAAACTCCACTTAACCTTCCCCAACAACCAGTGCAGAAAGAGAGGTATGTTGTACTTTGGGTTTGATTGCAGCCATTTGATTTTATCATTTTTCCAAAGTGGTTTATGTATTTTATTTTTTGAAAGGGTAAATCTCTATTCTGTTAAAGAGCATTTTATTCAATAGCATTATAGTTGTTTCTCTCCCTGGCAATCAAGTTTAAAGAAAAAAGTGGTTCTGATAATTTAGCAACAAAACTAATCACATGAATGCGATGGTCTGATATTTCAGGAGCTTTCTAGTGGATCAGGTCTTTCAGGAGTAAAGGGATACCTCCCAAGACTTACAAATCTTAAATAAGACAGTGACATTGAGATACTGAAACTAAGGTATTTACAGTGGTCTGAGTCTCAAAAACGAGGGAATTTTAAATCTAACCAGGAAGATCCAGCAAATTTAGGTGCTTTGTGAAAGTATCAGCTAAGAAGATAGTACACAGACATTTCTGCAAGTGTAGATTTTTATGTTTTGGAACTTCCAAATGTTTTGTAAGTTCTTTTTGAGTTCATTTTGTTGAAAGTCACTCTCTATATCGCTCCAAAATTAGAAATGAAATCAAGTGAAGAGTCGAGAATAGAATTTGCAATGTTCATGTCCATTTCTAGTGTTTAATTACTGTGCATTCCTGTTCTGCCTCAAGAGACAACAGTAAGTCAGAGAATGGAAATGGAAGAAATGGGGGAAAGAACTGAGGAGACTAGTTAGAAGGAGTTGGAAGAGGAGAGTCATGGTTCTTTTTTAATACAACTCAATTTTCAGAGCTTAGCTAACCATTTGTGCAACAACTCCTCAGGTCATTGCATGTACAAAGAATCCTGCACAACATAAATAAAAGAAAATCCTTATTGAAATAAAAATACTGTGTTAGGTATATACTGTATCCAAGAATAATCTCCCAATAAGTAAGATGACAACTCATTTGGTTGTTTGTTCTGCCATATGGAATTGGACTAGATGATCCTTGTGGGTTCCTTCCAATTCAACATATTCAGTGATTCTGAGATATTTTAACAGAAAAAATAAAAAGTTCTAGGTCATACTTGTTTCATACTACAAGTTAGGAAGTTATATAATGTGAATAACCACAGTCCAGCTGCAGGCAGCAGATCGAATATGGTCCATAAACTTTTCCATTCATTCGGCTGCTTATTCTGTAGGAAACAAAGTAGAATTTCTCAAGAAAGGACCAAATGAAACAATTGATTTTCTTGTATGTGCTAGGAGACCGAATTAAAAACCTAGACTGTCACACATGCTGCTGTGGAAATGAAAGTTATTGAGGCCTATGAGGCAGTGATAGTCTTGCTTCCTTAGGGGAGGTCCTCCACTAATTGCTGCTGTACAATAAGAGGTAGCCCAAAGTTGATTTTTAAATCTGCTTCCTCTCTCTGCACTTTATAAGGTTGGGTCTTACTGACATAAAATTACATCTGTGTTGTGAGCAAAATGGAAAAAAACCTCTCTCTAGCCCTTACAGCCTTTCTTTACAGCTAAAGGATAGGTTTTGTGATTTAATCCCAGTAGGAAGGCAAACATCACACAGATCCTTGTCCACTCCCCTGCAGTGCAATGCGGGATAGATTAGAAGAATAAAAGTGAGAAAAAACATGGGTTGAGGTAATGACAGTTTGACAGGTAAAGAAAAATCTGTGCACACAAGCAAAGCAAAATGAGGAATTCATTCATCCCTTCCCATCGACAGGCAGGTGTTAAGCCATCTCTAGAAAAGAAAGGATCCATCACATGTAGCAGTTACTTGGGATGACAAACGCCATCACTTCAAATGTCATCCTTTTCTCCTTTGTTCTCCCAGCTTTTTTAGCTGAGCATGATGCCATAGGGTCCAGGATGTCCTTTTGTCCAGTTTGGGTCAGCAGTCCCAGCTGTGTTCACTTCCAGCTTCCTTTGTACCCCCAGCCAACTTGTTGGTGAAGCAGCATGACAAACAGAAAAGGCCTTGATGTTGTGTTAGTGCTGTTCAGCAACAATTAAAACATCCCTGTGTTATCAGCACTGTTTTAATCAACAGTACAAAACAGCACCACATGAGCTACTATGAAGAAAAATTAAATCCAATCCAGTCAAACTCAGTACAGCACGCCATGGGACCTCAGCTTTGCTGAAAAAGAATATCAAGTTGCTAACAGTATTCAGACATCCAAGACATCTCATCTTTTCTCTACTTGTCTATGATAAAGAATTTTTATTCTAAGGGAGGAATAGTACTTTTTTAGGTAATTGTGCAATACTTAGCAGAATAGATTTAGAATCTGAGTGAAAGTGTAGAACTAATGTACATTTTACAGAACACTGTTTTGAATTTTTTTTAATGTATCCACTGCAAACTTTATAAAAAAAAATTGTTGTATGAACTGGAACATTTGTCGAACAGAGAGATACAAATGTGTAAAAGATTATCATTAATATTTTCTGTGCTGGTGTTCCACAACTACTCCTGGCTCCTGTCCTTATCTTTCTGCCTCTGTATTATAGCAGGAGCCAAGCACACAGGAGAGGAATCCTGGACATCCAAAAGAGAGACCATACCAAGAAGATCAGATCCTCTCTACCTGAGTATGGACTTTCCACATGATTAAAAACTAGACCAAGAGAGACTTCAGATTCCGTTTACTTGAGAGATTGTTTAACTTAACAGTTGTAACTGAATGCTGGTTCTGCAGGAGTGAAATAATTTGGGCAGAGGCCAAGGGAGAATTCTCCTGGTAGTCTGAACAATTCATACAGACAGTTATTGCTGATGCTGCTGTGAAAAACCAAATCAAAATCACATATGGTCAACCATACATAAATTGAAAGGCAGATGGCTGTCCATTTTAGCCTTCACAGTTTCAGCTTTGTGAATGTTAACATCTAAATTGCACTCTTTGGGAGGTGTTATCAGTGGCATGAGCCTAAAATTGAAAAGTCATAATTCCTTTCCATTGTTCTTAGTTCAATTAAAAAAAAAGGAAAGAAGAAGAGAAGAGAAGAGAAGAGAAGAGAAGAGAAGAGAAGAGAAGAGAAGAGAAGAGAAGAGAAGAGAAAAGAGAAAAGAGAAAAGAAAAGAAAAGAAAAGAAAAGAAAAGAAAAGAAAAGAAAAGAAAAGAAAAGAAAAGAAAAGAAAAGAAAAGAAAAGAAAAGAAAAGAAAAGAAAAGAAAAGAAAAGAAAAGAAAAGAAAAGAAAAGAAAAGAAAAGAAAAGAAAAGAAAAGAAAAGAAAAGAAAAGAAAAGAAAAGAAAANAAGAAAAAGATATATAGGCAACAAATTACTTTCTGTTCAGTACAGCTACTAAGCATGCACCTTAAACTGGATGTGTGTGTCCCGTGGGATATAATTAAAATGCAATTACTATACAGAGGCATTATTAGATGTCAATGTTAATTGACTGTACAAAGAATTTCTAATGACCTGCTGTGTGTACTGTGGTAGTAGGTCTAAGTGGACAATAATTTAAGTTCTGTGATGGCTGAATATGATGAGTAAAATAAATACTTATAGCTCTGCATCTAGAAGTGAAAGCAAAAGTGCTTTCAACCAAAAAAGTCTTTTGATTATCAGATGGTTTTGGCTGGGATAGAGTTAATTTTTTTCAGTATCTGGTGCAGTGCAGTGTTTTGGATATAGTGAGAATAATGTTAAAAACACACTGATGTTTTACTTGATGCTAAGTAGTGCTTACCCTAAGTTAAGAGCTCTCCAGTTTCTCATCATGCTGTGCCAGTGAGGAGGTGCACAAGATTCTGGGAGAGGACATCTCTGAGACAGCTGATCCCAAAGGACCAAAGAGACATTCTGTACCATACAGCACATTATTCAGCATATAAAGCTGGGGGAAGGAAGTACGGGGGAGCATTCACAGGGATGTCATTTGTCTTGGCAAGTCACCCTTGCACCCTTACATGTGATGGAGCCCTGCTTTCCTGGGAACAACTTGCACCTGAGATGTGGTGGATGAATTCCTTATTTTGCTTTTCTTACATGTGCAGCTTTTGCTTTACCTATAAAACTGCCTTTATCTCAACTCACAAGTTTTTTTCTTCTACTTTTCCAATTCTCTCTCTGATCCCATTGGTCAAGGAGTGTGCAAGGAGCTGCATGGTCCTTAGTTGCTGGCTGGGCTTAGGCACAAAGGAAAAGGTTTAAATACCACTCTGGTAAGTGAAAACACACAAGTAAATAAATCTCACATATATATGTGATACAGACTACCAAGAATTAACTTCTGATATCCATGCTAAGCAATGAGGTGAAAAAGAATAGCTCCAGAATATTTGGCCACTCTGTCTGAGTGTCCTGCGAAAATACAAAAGAATTTTACGTCTACAGGAATACAAAGCATTATGCTATCACCCAAAATTAGCAAAATAGTTTCAATTATGATTTGGTCCACACTATCATACATCCAGAAGACTTTAGAAAGACATTTTTGTCTCAATTTCTTCAAAACAAACATTTGAAATTTCAGTTTCAAAGATTAATTTCTACAGAGATTCATTAAAGTAAATTTTCTTGGATTTGGACTTTATTTTGATTTCTGCTGATCTTTGCGAGAATACTTGCCAAGGGAAGCTTTGCAGATGATCAGATAAAGACCTAAGATTGATGCAACTGTCAGTATCTTGGCTGGAATATGAAAACTGAGAAAAATCATTTATTAAAATTAGGGAAATAAGCACCATTTATTACTCACCTTGTCTGAAGCTTCCCAGATTAAGCACCCATAATCACTTATAATTGCAGCAGCCTGAAACACCATAGATGGGTTAAAAATTTTGAATGTCAACTTTCTACCTCAACCTAAATAATTTCTGATTTTTTGGCAATAATTTCTACACTTTTGTGGAGGTAATATTTATGTTTATATTAAAAAGAAATGCATTCTGTTATGCAAGCACTTATTCACATGAGACTTTACAGAATGGACTCTGAGTCAGAGTAGGCTTCTTGTCAGGCCTTTTGTCTTTGAAAAACCTCATTGCACAGGAAAGCATGTGCAAAGCAGATTGGCTGGAACCTGCAAACATTTTCTTCTTCACTTGAATTCACAAGTTAATATACAGCAGACCTCTGTAAATTGCTCTGAGCGTGTGCCTTCCTAAGAGAACACTTTCACATCTTACAGTTTTTGAAGGTTTCTGCTGAAAAAAAAGTGATGGAAAGGTTAGTATGGATATTGCAGGGAAAATTGTGGACGAGATCGAATATTTGAATTTAGAAATTTTATTCCAATTACTTTCAAATTCCTGAGATTTATACTAAAAGTGAAGAGAAAAGTGTGGAGGACTGATCATCAGAGAGAAACCAACCTATCTTAATGGGGGTCAAACTGACAGGAAAACTAGCTACTATTATGTAGAGATGTAAGGTATGAATTCTGAACCACATTTACTTACCAGGTAGACCTCGAGACTCTGAGGTCTGATATTTCTTTTGCTGTCATCAAGTGGCAGATGACATAGTCAATATATGTCTACTTATTCTGCTAAATTTAATGGCAGAAATCTCTGCTGTAGATCAAAAGACTTGAGGGTAGTCCCATTTCAGTTATCCAGTGATGTTATGTAGTGCTAAGAAGTTAGAGTTTATTCAAAATTTACATTAGTCGCACAAATATAATTGTCTTTTCTGTAAAACCAGATGGTCATCAAGGAGGTGAATAGTTGTCCTTAGTGTAGTCAGAGCTATGTAATCACAGAACAGCTGAGGCTAGCAGGGTCCTCTGGGGATTGCCCAGGCAGCCACTGCTGCTCAAAGCACAGTCACTTGCAGCAGGTGATGACCAATTCAGTTTTGTGTATGTAGAACCTGGAGATTCTCAGCATTACTCAGCTGCAGTCATAGTTGCATCATGCAGTATTAAATATGCTTTACATTATTTTCTCCAGAAGGAGATTTGGGGGTATCTTTTTCCTACTGTAGAATCAGAACAAGGCTGTAAGAGACAGTTAGATGTATTTCCAGCTGTATTTGCTAATAGTGTACTGCATTGTTGCCTGTGTTTCTCACTTTTTCCTTTTTTTTTCTTTCAAAGAATTTGATCTATGCAGAAATGTAATACCTGGGTAGAATACATCTCTTTTTGTCATTTTAATTTAACACTTCTATAAGCGATTATTTCTGGATGGAGTCATATTCACCTAAATATTAATTAACCCTATGCTTGGCACCTGCAGAAATTTTAGAGCACGTTTTGGAGTGTGTTCATTTTGAAATACATTCCTTTGATGTCATAACAGGAAATGTAAATACAGATAATCAAATAGCTAAATTGATTCTGGGGGATAGTCATATAGTCATAACTTTCATTTGCAACAATCACTGAATGTCTGCACATCAAATACATTTTATAGTATTTTGTTTTTTCCCATAAAAACACACACTGGAACATATGCTGATTATGCAAGTTATATGATTACTGAAACTTTTAACAAACAAAGTGTACATTGGTCTAAGAATATTATCAGATGTAAAATAATGATATTTTCCACCTTTTGCTGTTCAATCAAAAATATATTGGTGGAAAATACTGATCATTCCTCTATTTGTTTTACAGTCATACACATCTTAGTTTTCTCTTTTGAAAATTCCTTTGCATTTGACTTCATCTGACATAGACACAGTTCCTTTGAGACTAAAAATCCTTCAGAAAGATAGAGACATTTTCATAAATTTGTCATCACTTTAGAACTTACTTTTATACTATCCCTATTTAATGAAACAGATTACAGTATTTGTTCACTGGACATCAGAGAAAATGTATATATGTTCAAGTAAAGTATTTGTCTTTTGGATTTTGCAGGTTTAGGTTTCAAATCTGTATTTATAAGAAGATTCCAAAGGAGACTAACCATGTTAATCTGCAGATCATTTCTTGATTTTCTCATGGTACCTAAGAGATGTATTCTATTTCTGACAAGAAGATTGAGTCAACAGCTTTGAGTATCACACAAGAATGGATTCGGGGTAAAAGGCAGAAGAATTCCTATTCATTATTTGTTAGGAATGTTTCTATGTTTTGATTCCTAAGAAATGTAACCCTAAGTATGAAAAAAATCCATAATTAGGAAGAAGTGAGCCAGGCAGTGAATATTTTTTTTTCCCATTAAACCAATTAAGGGACATTCATTCCATTGTGTTAGAAGTCTGGATTTTTTACCTGTGCTCTTCAGAGAACATACCACAGTTATAAACAATGAGAATGGTCACAGTTCATAATTATTCTATTTTCTTGTGAGAGGAAACAAAGTAAAAAACACTGATCAATAAACAGTAGTTTCTTCTTTTTTTCATGCTTTCTTTTTTCTTCCACTTTACTCTTCACTAGGGGGTCTCAGTAAGAACTGTGGTAATTTTCTCTTTAGAAAGCACTGTGTACTTTATTTCTCAAAATAATAAGTCCTAGAAGAGTATAATACAAGCAGTCTTTCAAATAACCATATAAGAATACAACTAAATTTTTAAATTAATACTAGACACAGCTATTTAAAATATAAAGTGACCAGCCACAGGTAATCATCTAGTACCTTCTGTCATGTCTTCAAAGTGGTATCAGCTCTCTCTACAATCTTACAAAAAACCTGTACAATCTTAGATTAAATACGTAGTTTAAGGATATTTTGGCACATATTCTTCTGGGGTAAGACCTGGGTATCTGGACAGAAAATGTTGGGTTCTGATGTGTCTGTCTGGATCCTCATTAGGGTCAGTGGAGATACAACCAATACAGTCAGTCTGGCCACAGACTGGTCCATTTCACCCTGGAGTCAGCACCTAAACAGAGGCTAAACAAATCTGGATTTCACAGAGTAGGAGTCTCTACCTGTGATATTTATATTGTATCTCACTTGTAGAAGGTGGAATGAATCCAACCTCTAGGATTCCAAAGAATGAGCCCCGCTTTAAATGTAAAGACTTAGAGAGACAGGTTAGGAGGATCCTACCATAAAGATTTATTTATACAATTTAGTGTATGATGAATAGGAAGAAGTAAATATATGTGTATCAAGAAAAAACAAAAAATATTCATCTATTCTTTATATTTTCGTGAGATAGATTCACGTTCTTTCTTTAAAAGAGAAGAAAACCAAAAGATTATTAACAATGTTGTTAATATCTACAGTGAGAAGAGCATTTTAATATAGCCATCAATTTTTTTTCAAGAAAAATTTAGTTTAAATATACTCACTGTGTTACAGCTTCATCTAATCATGACATGTTTAATCTATGTGAAGTTGTGAACTGGAAAGTCACCTTTTCTTGATTCTGTTGTAGAAGCTTAAATTTTTTTCGATTGTGCTCATTGCCTGCCTTTTTGTTGCCTTATGCAGTTGAAAAGTGCAGTTATCAAGGTTGAAGGGCAAAGAAATATCTTATTCAACTCAAGTAGAAGTTTCAATGTTCTTTTCCAAAACTTTATGAAGAAAACAAACATTCTTCTTTCATGCATGGCTTCACTCAAAATTAGTTTTTATCATGCTTTCATTAGCACAATACCATAACTGCTTTTTTTGGTAAGAAGTAGATATTACTATTTAGCATATTTTAATTATCCTTCTCCATGTGGAAAATTCTTTAACAGTCTTTAAAGTAGGATTTTACTTTTTTTTCATTCTTTGAGCTAATATACATATTTCTTTAGTTTTACCTTCATCTAATGAGACATTAATTTATCTTCTAAATAAGTAGAACCATTTTACTTTTTGTGTACAAAATTTTTTAGTCTCACTATATATTTAACTGAATCTATTAATCTGTTCATTTTGACTAAAGTTGATCTTAGAGCCTCCTATAACAGGCAATAAAAACCCATTCATTTTAGACAACTTCTGGAGAGCTTTTTTGTTTTTCTCACAGAATTACAAAGTTTCACTGCATTAATTCTTTTCTTAAGGATTTCTAGTACAATCATAGATTCATTTAGTCTGGAAAAGACTTTTAATGTCAGAGAGTCCAACTATTAAACCAGCACTTCCAAGTCCACCACTAAACCATGTCCCTCAATGCCACATCTACTTCTCTTTTAAATACCTCCAAGGATTGCCCTCCCTGGGCAGCCTTTTCCGATGCTTGGCAGCCCTTTCCACGAAGAAACCGTATCCAATCTAAATATTTATTCCAGCCAAAATCCTCTCTATCCCTCTCTAAACTCTATACCAGCCAAAATCAACACATTGCCTTCAAAACCAAAAATAAATTACCTTGGACTACGGAAACTAAGTCTTCAGGGAATGTAGTTATTACCATATTTTTCTTGATTTTGCAATTATTGCCAAAAAGCCACAGAGTATTGACATTATTAGCTGGGGAGTATACTTTCTGGAACCCAAGACATCAGCCATTCAGACCTCTGTAATAAGGATTGAGAGAATAAGCCTTAGGGTTATAGCGTCTTAGGTAAAAAAAAAAAAAAAAAAAAAAAAAAAAAAAAAAACAACAAACCTGGAAAATACAAGAAGAAACAATCAAAGAGTTAAAGAGAATTTAAACAGTTTTGAAATAAAACTAAAACCAGTGAAAATTGAAATTATATGGAGGAAAAAAATGTTCTGAAAATTTTATTCTTTCAAGACAATTTGAATGCTAGCTGTCCTATAGGTTTATAAGGAAGTATCTGATTTTCTTTACTCTTAGTAGAGAGAAAGTAAGACAGAAGAACATTCCAAGATGGCAGGAAGAAAACTAAATCTGACTTCAGAAATAGAAGGAGTGGAAGGATGAGCAGAAGGAAAATCTATATTTATATGTATTTTGAACTAAGTTTTCAAAATGCAGTTCAATTAATGAGCAAAAACTTACCTTTATTTTCTCTATTAGACTTGCATTTCTCACAGTCAGATTTGCCTTTTCAGCTCTCATCTATATTCCTGGTTTCTTGTAATATTCTTGAGATATGATTCTTAGGAGAAGAGTTAAACAAATTATTGTAATCTAGATGGATTTATAACCAGAGTAAAATCTGGCTATTTTTACCAAGCTGTTAAATTCTCTATAGTAAATAACATAGAACATCTCTCTTCAAGGCACACTTTCATGAAAGTGTCTGTTATGTGAAAACTGGCACAACTTCAAAGCCAAAACTGGGATGGAAAACTTTTGTTCTGTCAAATGCACTTCCAACCTACATTTCTGATTTGTCTGCTAAAGCAGCACAATTTGAAAACACCCATCTTTCATCAAGTAGGGGTCCCTACCCACCCAAAATTAGTGGTACAGATGCTGAGCCTACATTCTCCATAGGTTTTGTATCTTATCACACATAAATGAAAAGAGGTGTCCTACACCATCTAGTGCTCACAAGATCATCTATCTATTGACTGATTATCTATCAGTCATCTGATAGAAACTGGCTCTCACTACAGCTACTTCAAAAGCAAAGGATATTAAAATCTTCCTGCAGAGTCAGGAAAGCTAGGAAACCACATTATGTAGAATGTTCAGAAGCAAGTAATTTTCTTTTAAAATACATTCTTGTTTTCATGATCATATTTTCAGCAGAATTCATGATCTTTTTTACCTTGATTTGAAATCTGATTTACTTAATGATATTTCAGACTGGGAGTTTAAGTGCATGCTAGAGGATGAAGACTTGATTGTTTTCAGGAGCATACATAAAAGTAGCAATGGTCACCTTAGGAATTACTTTGTTGAGAAAGAAATTCTGCAATTTGTTTCTCAACCTTTGTCAAAAAATTGGGACACAGCGGAATAATTTCTAGACATCTAGGTTATGTAATGCATGCTTCTCCATCAATTTGAAGTACAGCAATCATTAGCTAATTCAGGGGGAAAAAAAGAATTGAAGATCATTTTCCTGATGTATGATTTCAGAATGTATGCCTGAGGGAAAGTGTACCAACCAAGAGTTCAACAAAACTCATGGTAATAGTACATACCTTATATCCTCAAGCTAAGACATATCCTGTTCTGTGGAATTTTTAAAATCTAAGACAATATGTGAAATATGCTATCAGAAGAAACTCATATTTTAAAGAAAGAGGAAAAAAAAACAATTCTTAGAAAGTGTTTCTATTGAGAAAATAGAGACAAGCTAAGAAGATAAAATTTAGATTTACATGGATTAAGAAAGTCATATAAACAACTCAACTTTCAATAAACAACAATCTCTTTCAGGCCTTAGTTCTTCCAATAGATTAGATGAAGAGATGCTACTATTTGTATATTACATATATGTTCTGTAGAAGGCATCATTGCTCATATGACCAACATTTTTTCAAGTTTTGTGTTCATATGAATTTTACTTAAATATGCATCCCTTATTTATTTCACCCGATAATATTATATATTAAATAAGAGATATACAGATATATAGATATAAAAGTATAGGATATAATATGAATAAAATAGTAATACTATTTATATAATGCATATAATAAAATTCTAATAATACAAATATACATTGCATGTAATTTTGTTAACAACATTTATGTTAATGATTTGAAATTACATCCATTCTCAACGTGTTCAGCTTCATTAAGCCTATACATAGCAAAGAATAGTAGGATCTAAATGAATGGAATTATCAGAAAAGCAATAACAAATAATATCCACCATATTCGTGTATGACTTTTTATTTACTTTAGAGAAAAAAAATGTTCACTTAAGTGCTGGCCATTAATTTTTCATCAATGCGGAGAAGTAAACATAGAGTCAGGAGTTGCTTTTGAAGTAATTAGTGTGTATGGTGTTCCTCATTCTTTCAGTGAAAAATTAAAGTGCTTTAACCTTGTACTTAACTGCAACTGAAGATTTTGAATTTGCTATGAACTGACATAAAGGCTCCAACACTTCTATATCTCATTCAAGTTGGACGTCTTCCAGTTCAGGAACTTTCTTAAGTGTTTCCCCGCCCTGAAGGTTTGATGTGTTGAAAAATTAAAAATTAACATCACGTAATATAGCATTGCAGAAATATACAGACAAAATTTGGCTCAGAAGCAGCCATGATAACTTTCTAGGATAAAGCTATTTAGGTCTACCAAAGGCCAGAGAGACACTGGAAAATGAACCTTTTTGTTTTCTATTTTATGAGATTAATTCTGATATTTTTAAAAGTGCAAAATAATTTTTATTGGTATAACACTTATGCGCTTTTTCTTTGGGATAACTCAGGACTCAAAATATAACAGCCCACCATAAAACATTTAGTTTAAATATAGAATATAAATCTATTACAAGTATTTAACCCATAATAGCAGTCTATTTGCATTGATTTGCTTAAAACTCAATGTTTTATGCTTCAATATTGTAAAATCTCACACAAATATAGTTTTAAATTATTCCAATTATTTGAACAAGGACTATATATTAGTAAGGTTTCTTGAAAGATGAAACATTCCAAGATTAAATAGGATCTACAGTTTCTTTTTATTTTGTGATATAAATATTAGGATATATTTTTTTTATCAAATGGACTTCTTGCATTCTTGATGATGTACCTCACGTAAGAAATCAAGATTCTAAATAAAATTCAAAAAAGAAGAATACTGCAATACAATACTAGTGAGCTCCATACAGTAGAAAAATAATTTCTGTTTTTCATTTTTTTTATTTTAATTATTTTTATGTCAGTTTAATTGATCCTTCTCTTCAAAATAATCAAAATACTTACCTGAAGCTACTGTGGTTTGCTAAAGCTATTATGATTAGCTAGTATGAAAAAAATTGATCCAAGCTGAAATTTTCTACAGCTGAAGATAAAGTGCTTCATTACTCCAGTTTTAATTTTTTATTCCTATCAAGTCCCAAATTAACATTGTCTTCATTGATAAGTGAAGAATATCCTGGAACATTTTCCGGAGAAAAAGGATTATATGAGTTCTCTCCTCAGGAGTGAACACAGGCTTGCTATTGAAGAACACAGTTGAAAATAACTCACAGAAAACAAAGTACTGTAAATTTCTCTGTATGTGTCAAGCTAGAGACCCTATAAAAGCGTAACAGTTATCATACTAAACTTTCAGATAATGCCACATGATTATTTGTATTTTGGCTTATGTGCAGTAATACAGTATTACTCTCTCAGTAATACCTGTGTGCAAAATACACACATCCATAGAATGAAATCTAAAATTTAGCAAGATTATTTGTTAATCAGGTGTCTGAATAGAATTTTCTGCCTAGGTGTCACTGAGTGACACTTACTACAGTGAGCAAGATAAGAAGTCAGAAGTTTTAAAAATTTGAGATTAAGAGTCCTGCTTTTCTGTGAGCTCACATCTGTATATCAGGAAGTAGTATCAAACTTTTTTTAAAATTTATTTTAATGTTTTAGAGAGAACCCCATTTGATTTAAAAGCTGCAGGCTGTTGTACAAATGCTACAGAGTGGCCATAAATTTCCCAGACTTGCAGTTCCCAGCTATTTCCCTTCTCCTGCTTGAGGCTGCCTCTGATCAGGAAAGGCAAGTGTAATTCACAGCTAAGTCTAATTTGATGTTAAAACATAACGACTTTACTGTACAACTTTGTCTTAAAATGTGAAGACAACAGAAACATTTCATGCTAATGTGCTGCTGTTTATGTTGATTTCCACTTTTTATGGAGTCAAATTAATCCTTAAAATAATTCTAGTATGTTCTAACTGAGTGTCTAAAAATAAAGATGAAAAATGATGGTGCAGAAATTTCCACTTCTGCTCCTAAAAATCAAGTAAATACTTATTTACAAGACAAATACTTGTCTTGAAACATCCATTATAATTCATATATTCAATTTTAGTGAGGTTATGTAATAGCTTTAATATATTGGTATAAGAAGAGCTGTGTAACAATTTACAAATTGATAATAGATATCAGTGTGACAGTCAGATAAAACTCTCATTCCTGACTTTAGTATTTGATATACACAAGTGAAGTCGGTCTTGAATTTAAAAAAAGCAACTTTAACAATTCTTAACTACATGTTTTTACCTTAACATTGAAACAATTTCGTACAAAAGTGATGCAAAAAGGACAAAATAATGACTGATGTCTATTACAATACAAATTACCTTGAAAATCCCAAATATTAGTGTTTTAGACAATCTACTTTGAACTTGATTCATTGAATAATGACAAAATATTTGGCAGGAGATTAAAGGAAAGTTATTTTTCAGGAACCCAGGCTAACCTTTTGCTAATTGGTTTTCCTCATCTCCAAGACATTTATATGGGATGTAAAAGCAACAGCATATGAAACAGAACATATTTTTTTCACTTAGCTAACATCAAAACCATTTTTTCCTTCTTTTTTTTTTTCTAAAAATGTTCTAGATATGCTATACTTAAGTCTGTATTAACGTTTACTGAGGTAATCAGGTGCAATATGAAATAAAAGATTTCTTATTAATAAGATGGGCACGAAGCATTAAATATGACTTTGAAAACAGACAACTGTTTTCAGACATCATAGGAACAAGAAAAACCCATGAAATGGAAAATAATTGTGGAAAAAATGTTTTGCCTTGAAGAAGCTTTGAAGGCCTCTCACAGAGATCATGGCAGATATTATGGCCCTGTACTGCTGTTGTCACCAGTTACTGCTAAATTCCTCCTCTAAATAAAAAGAAGCTGAGAGACTAACAGACTTCTTTCGAAACTGCTTTGACACAAAAGTGTTGTGTTTTGCCAGTATGTTTTTAGCAGTAATATCTTTAGATAACACATTCTTGTTTTCAGACTGGAATCTCCATTATAAATTATTTTTTTTCTGCATAGATGAGTTCTACTAACCAGTCCATATCCAGACGAGGTGCATAACACATGTATTTTTATAGCCAACGACTTCCATAATATATTTATTAACACTGTTACTTTTCTAATAAAAATAAAAGCAGAAGAGATGAACAGTACCAACACATCTTCATTCCCCCAGTGAAAACCTTGACTTAATGAAAACTTTGATTTTGCCAACCTCATAGATGTTGGAAAGCTGTTCTACTGGACTGTTTCCTGACCATAAAATGGCATATCTTAAATGCTCAGCAGACCCACAGTCATTTTAAGACAATGGAGAAGTCTCTTTTTGGGAAGACAACTCAATTCAGTATTTCTTGATGCCCAAAGTAAAGGAAGATAAAACACATAATCATCACATTGCACACAGCTCTACAGATACACATGGCATTTTTCAGAAAAGGTTTTAACATCATTCATAAAAATAAAATGCATAAAGACATAACCAGGACAGTGTTATTCTGTTTAATTTATGTACAGCCAAACACAGCACTGAGCAAGGCAGAATGTTTGTATATTTTTTTCCTGTATCTAGAAAGTATTCAGTCTTGCTAATTCCTGGACTACAACAGCTATTCTGCTAACAAACATTCTTTTAATAAGGTATTTTTCAACTAAGGTCTAATTTGAGTGAAAAATAAATCAACAAGAGTATTGCAGATATTTCCTTTGAGGCCACTAAAAATCAGTTACATCTGAATCAACACCGTCAACGTCTCCAAAATAATATGAGTTCAATATTCAGCACCAAATATAGTTTTTCAAGTTCTGAAGTCCAAGATATCATCATCTATATAAGATAACTAGTAAACACCACTCAGTTGAACCAGATTTGAAACATTATGCTTGAAAAAATTGCAATTCTATAAAGCCAGGAAGTGTGACATACAAAAGTTACAGAATGGATATAATTTTTTCAAATTTGAAAACCTAAGGCTGTAGCAAGTTTTCACAGATTTTTATACCATAAAGATCTTTAGTACGAAATGTGAAAAATGGATTTTTTCTGTAAATAGAAATTTTTTTGTGGAAAAAGAACCCTATGCTGTTTCTGGTCACCTTGAAGATATCGTTAGATATCTAAAAGTTGCAGGCACCATTGTATAGAACACAGAGCAATATAATAATACATATCATTAATACAATGCATTAAACTGTAAGAGCATGCAGAAGTGGCCTCATAATATTAGAATGCTTTGGATTTGGTTAACATGTACAGGTCAGCTTGAGAGTCTATGAGCAAAAGGTTCTATGTGAGGGATATGTGTGTGTGATTCTTTATATACGAATCATGCCTGTTGGAATTTCCAGTGTTGCCATGACAGCTTGTCTCTTCCCACAGTTTGGTGCCTCATTCATTATTGACTTTCTAATTTCTGCAGCAATAAGCAGGCCAAGATGAGAGTGATTGTAAAACGTAACCTAATTTACTATGTGACCTTGAACAATTGCTAGAGAAGCACGTCTTCCAGGTGCACAAAGAGGTATAGTTCTGTGACTCCATTGTAGTTACTCCTAATCCAGATCTCAGGATAAAACAAATATTACAAAAAAACCTTCCGTATTGTTCTTGAAGCCCTAGAGAAAAAAGAGTCAGTGTGAGAGACAAGTGAATGTGTAAGCTGGCACAAGACAGAGTCAGTATGAATACATAACTTTAGATGAATACATAACTTTAGGAAAACTAAACAGAAATGGTGAATATATGTAAAATTGTCTTTTTTTTTTTTTTTTTTNTTTTAACTGTACAAAACAGTTTAGAAGTGGCAGGTACTGCGTATGCCAGGGAATACCAGAATGAGCATTCATGCTTCTGCCCCAAAAGATACCTCATGTCTACAAATTCTGATAATTATTTTCATTAAATGTGCTCTATAATTGCTTGCCAGGCTTGCTGTAGCTGTCAGCAAGGGAGCAATACGATAGAACACAACTACTAGGTTGAAGACATAAAGCATAATTTTTTCTGTAAATTTGCCATATTAGAAACTAAATAATAGAATTTTAAAAAACAAAAAAAAAATAGCTTTGAATCCTGAATATCAAATTTATGGTAAGTTTAGCAGGGGATTGAAAATGAATATTGACAGTGACAAATTCATAGCTCAGTGAACTTGGAGATATTTTATTCCATGTGAATAAGAAAAGACAATGTATGATATAGTCTATTCTATCAACAGAGATGCAGCAAATGTACACAAGCCCTGGAACATTAACATCTGTGCATGTTTAAAAACATCATGTGAATTTGCAACTATTACCCAGAACAGTGGTTTAGGTGATAGAATATGCCTGCTTTTAGGAAAAAAAAAAAAGTAGAAAATAATAACAAGAATGCCTATTATGGCATAGGGAATATTAAAGCAAAAATGACAGATTGGTTTGGATTGAAATGCCCTTCAAAAGGCATTATCTTGTCAATTCCCCCCACCATGGGAAGGAGCACCTTCCAGCAGAAAAAGATGCTCAGAGCTTGAATAATTCCAGAGATGAGCATCCATAGCCCCTTTGGGCAACCTCACCACTGTGCCTCACCACCCTCACAGTAAAAGATGTTATTCTCATGTGTAATATAAATCTAACTCTCTTAGTTTAAAACCTTGTCCTATCACTCTAGGCAAACTTTGGCAGAACATGGAACAGCCTGACTTCATTCTAAAATAGAGCTGCTTGTAACTATGCGATGTTTTTTAGCTTAAAAAACACCTTAGTTGGTCTGAGGGGATAAATTCTGTCAGCTTCTTACTTAATGCTTACCTTGATATCTGTCCTCTTTAATATATTTGTTTACAACCGTCAATAATTTTTTTTTTTTGTATATAAGGAAAAAAAAGAAAAAAGTTATGGTGATACGATCTGCCTTAAGTGAGGTCTATGCCAAGCAACTCATTATATCACCTTGAAATCAATGAAGTCAACAAGCATGCTGAGATACCTGAAAATCCTCAATTTGGGGTTTGGGTTTTTCTACCAGTAAGGCCTTCATTTTACAATGAAAAGAAAAAGAAAAAAAAACTCTTATGCAGTTCAGCAGGCTGTTCAAATTAAAGTATCTCCTTTGTCATAGATATGCTAAAGACACAATCCAGAGGACAGTTCAGAGATGAATTCATGGTGCTTAACCTGTCATATTTCCCTCTGACCAGACACATTCATACACACATACATGCACATTCACACAGCAATGCACAAACACATCTACGTGCATTTATATGTATAAAACACAATTCAGATTAGTGTCTTTCCTTAGCAAAATCACAGCCATTTCAGCACTTGGTGTCAATTAGACTTGTTTTAGTCCTGTCTCCTCATGTGTTTCAAGTGCTGCTGAACAAGATCTACAGATTATGATTTTGGTAACATTAGGTAAAATGATAGAACTTCTGGAAAGCTATCGACCACCTGTACTGCACTGTCTTTTTTCTTGCTGTTCCAGACTGTTCAGACTAAGGTTAAAAAATCTTCTAACTGCCATAACCCCTAGGACCCTATCAGCAGGGTTTCTCCATCCAATGGTATGGATCATTTTCTTATTTCTGATATGTACCTTAGCATGTTTCAAAGTGAGCCCAGATAATGTTCTCAAAGCTATGTTAAGTAATTTGTAGTTTACTAAATTGTTTTTCTGTTTCTTAACACTGAAATATTAAATCAAGTTGTAGGTTATGTAATTTTTCATTTTAAGAAAAGTGTTAATTTTTTCATTATGGATTACTTGAGCTGAAATATGTATGAAGAGAGTTAAATATCATTATAAGAATTTGGGTAGGGTTTGGATGTTTACTTACAGCTTTAGAATCCCATCAATGATGAAAACAGAGATTGCTAAGCTTGGCTCATCCAAACCTTTTCATCACAGCTTGATAAATATTTTTCTGCATGATTTCAGTTAGCTTACTGTTACTACTCTCTGTCAGGCTATGTTCAGCTAAAATATATTAAAACCAATTTATAATCAGTATATCACTTTTATATTATTATTATTATTTAGGTTTTAAAAAAGAAATTCATGGTAAAAAAGAGGAAATAGATACAGAGATGTAATGAAGAAATTATTTTAGAGATAATTCACAGTGTTAAAGTCATCATGTAACTTCATTCTAGCTGATCACATGTCTAAGTGTGTCCCAAAATAAGAAAATTATCTGAATTTGACATTTCTGCATATACTGGAGATTTTTTAGTTATATTTGCATCATTCTTGTCTAGAATAAGAAAAGTAGTTGATTATTGTATTCTTCATCATAACTCATTTTTTCACCAGAAGAGCTCGTGGTCTTGTGAGTTGTCTTGATTTATACAATGTCTTTCCAATGTATATTGAATAGAAAAAAATTAAACAGTGCTGTCTAGAAGGAACAGCAGTGTACCCTGAGGAAGTTCAGGATCTATTAGGGTTTGTATTGTGCAAACTGAAGAGAAAACACATTCCTACATGAAGCAAGAAGAAAGGCAAATAAAGGAGTTAGACTTTTCATACTAAAAGAAATAAAATAGGTTTTCCTTTGGAAAACCCACTGAGTTTCTAGAATAAATATATTTATTATATTCACATTAACTCTTTTTTCTGTATTTGGGTAGTTATTTCCAGAATCAAAAACCAGATGAATTCCTTCTTTTGTGATAATATGGATGTGTTGTATGTTGACAAGAAGTTTTATCTTCATTTATCTGTCCAAACTATAACATTTCAGAAAGATGTTATTTTATCATTGTAGATATTTCTTATTTTAAATATATTCAGTGTACTTGTGTCTTTTCTTTAATCAAACTCCAGGTTCTCCATTTATTTCACGATTGTATAACCATAATTAGAAGAACTCGGCTTGTTTTTTACATTTCCTTCTGCATGTGACATCATGAAGACTGAGAACTGATGTGTAGTTTCATTTTATTTCTCTGTATAGATTCAAGTTAAAGCCTACTGCTTTGGGGGAAGCAATTTTGTCCAAAGATCAATTAATAGTTTTCCTTCTTTCACCCACATCTATAACAGAGGTGACATTGTGTATGTCATTAGCATATGCAGCTGAGAAAATCCAAAATAAAGTGATTAAAAGTAAATTAAGTAAACAGTCCACTCTGGACTCCTGGGTAATTAGAAAACATTGGTTTTGATAGTTTTGTATTATGCTTGTGCATGTACTGAATTGAAATACAAATACAAATTATAATTTGTTCACTATTTAAATTTCACTTTATGTTGCTCACGTATTTATTCAAAAATATGAGAATACATATTGTTGACAAAAAAACTGCTCAACTATATTTAAAAAAATATTCTTTGCTATATGAATCTATATGTCCATCTGATCATTTTTCTAGGTGTAAGTAATATCAAATTGCTTACATTGCTGCAATCTTTATAGGCCATCACATGTCTCCACTATTTCCACAAGCAGCATGGCAGCAGGTCAACAATCAAAGAAAGTATTATCAGTTTTAAAAGAGCTTTTTGGAAATTCTTGAAGCTAAATATCATTCCCGAATCTCACATTCGGGTTTTTTTCAATGTTTTCTCTTGATTTAAATCTAAAGTAACCATTTATCAGCTAGCGGCTCTGTCAAATAGGTAAAAGCCGTTTATGGTTTAGTTAAACATATATTTAAACAAAATCAAAACCAAACCAAAACAAAATAAAAATCCTGAAAAGAATCAATAAACCTCACTGCAGAAATGCTTCTTTTGCCTAAGGAAAGATTTCTTTTCCAGAATAATATTAGTTTGTGTAGATAATCTGCAGTGCCTGAGCCATCGTGTTCTTTCTTGAACAGACTGTGTCTACTTTTAACACTTCTTCCTCAGCACTCCCTGTCTTTCAGGAAATCATAGGAACTTTGATGTATGAAATCTGTGAAAGATTTTAAGTTAGTACTGTAAAAACATTGATGTAAATCTTCTGAAGTATTCATAAACAATTAATTTACATAGGCCTATTCTCTGCTCTGTAAGAAATGGGTCACCTGAAACAGAATTAAAAGTGCTGAACAGGAATTCATGCTTTAAATGTCAGCTTTTGTTTAGACTCCCTTTAATGGAAATGAATTGCTGTTGATTCTGTGCTAAGATAGGTGCCTTATATCTTTGGGATAAATCACCTGTTTTTTTCCTCCATTCATTATAGAAATAACATGGAGGAGTACCTTAGACTATTTCCTTAACTTCTTTGGAAAACTGAACTTAGCTGATATGAATCATATCATCATGATCTTTATATCTAATATTAAAAACGCAAATCTACAATATCTATGTGAATACATGTATACAATTTATCTAACCAGTAAGTCATACAGTGATCTAGTCATTACACAGCCATCAAAATGTTTTTGCACAAAAAGAAATTCTTTAGCATTCCTCTATTGTGCCGAAATATGAATTTGCTTAAATATGTGTAGTGACAAAAGTATTAAAGCTCATGGCTTCTTTGGTTTGTTCCTATTCTGAACACCTATAATTAACACTGACAAGAGATCACAACTATTGCAGCACAAATCACATTTCAATCAAGTACAATAAAAAATGCTACAATATATTGAGAACAAGTTGAACAACTAAAAATTCAGCAAGTAATAGCTTCACATCATAAGATAAAAGGCTGCATGCAGTAAGAGAAACCAGAAGAGTGAATTCAGCAGTGAGATACTCTCTTTGAATTTTCTGCTCATTGCTCTCCACAAATCATTTATTGACAACATTTTTTAGAAGCAAACTCAGTCTTAAACTTTCTGATCCTTTGTATGTCCTCTCCTCTCTCCTCTTCAGTTCACAGGCAGGTCTTAAATACCTTAGGGGGAATTCAATTAACAGATTCTCTATTGCCTGTGCACAGCATTAGCACCTGAATGGGTCTGCCATAACCACATTATACGGAACAGACTGATCAGTGATCATTGGTGCTTCTCCTCTCATCTGCCTTTAGGCCTATGCAGTAAAGTCAAGAGATTCAACATAGCATTTGTTGAGAGCCCAGGTGCCCTACTATGCCTGCATCAAAAGCAGGAAAGACTTACTGTGTGATCCTGGAAGAAACAAGTAGGCAGCAGTATGTCTGGGATGACCCAAAACAGAGCAATTAGAAAAAGGAGTTCAAATCCATGATGGAAGCAGTCCAGTGTTCTGTGAAAACGAAGATGAAAATGTAGGAAGAAAAGAAAAGCACACGTGCATAGGGGAGAATTGTTATGAAAATGCTGAGGAGAGGTTATTTCTACACTACAAATACAGCACTACTGCCAGTCCTTCATTTACACTGGGAGTGCAGCAAGAGAGTAGACATGACAAGGATGCAAATGCAAATGATTACAAATTGTCAAGACTTTTCATTATAAACTGGGAAAAGGAGGACACTAGAGGAATTAAAGAAAAAGTATGAGGATGAGATGGAATTAAAAAATGATCAGGTAGTGATTAGCTGAAAGAGCTGGAGAAACCATAATGACAAGATAAGACTTGGAAAAGTAACAAAGGTACAAGATAAGAAATGTCTGATGACCCCAATTATTTTTCCCCAATTATTATTTTTTTTTAATCTCTTCACTAAGTATCTCAAGTAATTTTTGTGTCTTTTTAGATAATCTGTCTTTTAATGAATAAATTCTGTCTGAAGGTTTTCCCACATGCTGTCGTATACACTGGTAAAGATGTCAAGAGACGAGCTCAAAGATCTTCGGTAAGGCTCACAAAGTCTTCCCTTTTCCTCATAAACTGCATAAATTATCCTTAAAGATGAAGGCTGAAGATTGAAGGTAAACACTCATTAGCTGCAGGACTCTTAAGAATGCTGCTGACTCTTAAGAATGTTTTAATTTTGCCACTCTTGGACAGCAAAATTGAATTCCCCTTGCTCTAATCTGAAATCTGTGTTATTGTTCTACCCCATACAGATATTGGTCTTCCTATGCCTGAAAGGAACTATAGTAATTTCTGATTTCATCTCTGAAGTATAAGAACTGAATGGCCTTATATTAAAAGAAAAAACAGATCTTATTGTAAAGTTATCTGATGTGGGCATTTTATCTCTTCTACAGCAAAAAGAATTAGAATACTACATTAAGAAGCCCCTCAGACACCTACACATAACAAAGTCCTTTCTATGTGTTAATGTAATAGTCAGTTCTGTCTCAGAAGCCAGAAAGCCTGACTAAAGACCTCCTCTTTTTCACATTACAAAATAAAAAAAAGTGTGAATCCTTATGTCCATGACAGAAGAGAAAAAGTTGCTCTTGGTTTACTCATTAATTCTTTCACTGGTGTCTTCTCTTCCATGTATGACAATCAACTAAATATATGTTCCATATCTTAAGGTGAATAGTTACAGAAAAGTGTTTCTTTTTGAGGCACTGGAAAAGCTGTGACACTTTATCATGTTAATAAAGATATACTTGTGATAGAAATTAGTCTATATAATAATATTTATAACAGAAATAAGTTTTTGAAATCTAATGTAAGAATTTGGAAAATAAACACATAAAATTATTCTTCAAACTTTGAATTTGAACACAAGAGGCCAATAATGTGTTCATTGCATTTTTTAAAGTACAAAATTATACAAACAAAATTTTGAATTAAAAATTCAGAAAACAAAACAAAGTGGAACTGTAAGGGAAAAAGGTAAGATAGGGGAATAAGCACTTAAACTAAGATTAAGCCACTTGAAGTCCAGGTTACCTAATTTTAGTAAATAATTCCTAGGAAATAATAATAGGAATTGTAGGACCTCAACTAACAAGTATGTCACAACACACTTATGGAATAGCAGGAATTTTGTTCTTCAAATAATTTGACCATCTTACTTTTTTCTTAAATTTTGTTACATCTAATAGTTTGAGAAATTAATACTTAATTTTTGACAGAAAATTATTCTTTGACTGTTTATCTCATATTAGCTTATGCTCACTTCCTCTTTTCTAAAACCTTGCTTCCTGTTGTCTATGATTCCAACTCTGTTCTTATTTATCTAAGTTTAGAGAGAAAGTTTCTGGAAGACATTTAGGGCAGAGAAACCTACTTTATGGTGGAAAGACACTAAAAAATCCCAAAACCAAACCAAACAACTAAACAACAAGAACCCCCACTCCCTCCAAATTTAAACATTAAAAGTAAGCTTTAAAAAGTGTATGGCTTTACAAAAAGTAAGAAACTTTAAAGACCATATTAGTACATTTTATATCAATCTGGCTTAATTACAGTATCAATCAAAAATAAACCATAAGAATGTCCTGCTTTACAAATCAAAAGTAGAAACTATCAGTGGCAATGTCCTGCTTTACAAATCAAAAGTAGAAACTATCAGTGGCAGGAAGTGGTCTCTGGAATTATAGAATGTTATTGAATGTTTTGTGGGCTTGTGAAGAATATTGGACAACATTTTCAATATGCTTCTTATATTACTTACAATTCACTACCCTCACTAATACAGACCTTCATGTTCTACTGGAGCATTTTTGGCAGGAGGCTGGAAATCAGTATGTCATGAGCTAACTAAAAACATTTATCAAAATTCTAAACGCTGACCTTCCCTCTGTACTTTGTTATTGCTTTGGAGTTATTTTTTTAATGGAACTCAAATGCACATTCTCTAGAATTTATCTTCGCCTATTAGCCAAAAGAGTTCTATTAGCTCTGGTCTCATCCTTAAGAATGCCTGCTCATCGCTGGTTTTGCGCAGCCTAATTCAAACTGAACTGACAAAAAAAAAAAAAAGTCTCATATTACTTACAGGCTTTAATTATTTATGGTGAAGGTATGTCAGTTGTTCTCTGAAGGAAGTATTAATAGACCCCTATTCTTCATATTTTTCAGATACCCTGACAGTGTTTACAGATTACTCCTACATCTTACTCAGTTTCAAAGCTAATTAATTGTGACGAACACAGAAGACAACACTAAATTCTTTCTCAAATCCATCAGTGTTACGACTAACATTCATATTTTTCAACAGACTGGGGGTGGACAAGTCTTATCAAAAAGAACAAATAACCCATCTCAAAAGGCTTTCATGATTTATAAGTAGGTGAATCTACTCGCGTCTCACACGAGTACCCGTTAGCAAGCCCTGGAGTGCCACGTGGTGTGGTGCTGATAACCCCAAGGTCCTGGGTTACAATCGCCCCATGAGCCATTCACTTCAGAGCTGGACCTGATGATCCCTGCGGGTCCCTTTTGGCTGAGAACATTCTGTGATCCGTGATAGCCTTTGGATGTTGCTATCTGGAGCTGCTTCCGAGAGCTGCCGTTGCACACATATCCACAATTTGATATCTTTCCCAGTATGTCAGGCCGTTAAGGTAAGGAGGATGTTTGGGACTTGTGTGATGATAGCATGTAGATAGAAACAGATGGGACTCAGGATCTAAACAGATATAATTCTTGATTAAATAAACTAAATATCTTCACGTTACCAGCTTACTATTACAAAGCTATGTCACGGCATGCCCATCGGCATTTACTTACTAGCCAAAAAACAATTAGATAAAAGAAAAATATTTGTATCACTGACAGGAAAATCAGATGACATTCCAGATTTGCTCTTTTCAATAAAGAACAGCAGTGAAGGATTCCTCATAATTAAACCAACTGCAGTATAAATTAGAACAAATAAGCCCTAAGAAGTACTGCAACTGTGAAGAAATGTACTGCTGAATAGTATTTGTTTGCAAAAGTTGATGATTGGCAGCCTGTTACACTGAAAATGCACAAAATCAATACTGATAAAAAACTCCAGAGCTGGCTGTCACAAAATACTTGATTAGTCTGAAATAACAGGATTGTTTAGTATGGTTATATGTATACCACTATCCCCAGAATGCCCATGAACTTGAACCTCCCGACAGCAAGGGGCTGTCAGGGACAGAAAAATATGCATGTCAAGTCCAAATACAGCTGTTGATGCAGGTGGAAAACTTCAGAGCTGTCTCACACCATTTTTATCACTGTTACCACTTGTAATTCAGAAAAGATGTTGTCTTGGGGTGACTTTATGATGTATCTCATATCACCTACTCTATGCCAAGGAAATGAATCTTGTGCCTTTCTGTGCCTTTAAACTGAGTCCAAGAGTGGAGAGAAAGACAAAAACTAGCCAGAGGACCTTTTTCAAAGCAGTTCTGTGCTTCAAGGTCACTCCTCCTCTCTGTTGTTCTTCTGCTGTGGGGAGTGATAGCTGCTGCTGCTGTGGCAGAGGGGGGAGGAAGTGCTCATTGCTTCTTTTCCAGCCAGCACTCAGCTCTGTTTCTCCAGAGAGAGACGGAGAGTTAAATTCCCATGTTTTCCTGGGACTTTGGTTTCTTCTTCTTCTTTTCTGGACCTGTTCAGAACACCAGAACATCAAATCCTCACTGGGGGACCTTCCACTGTCCTGTACGGAGGTCCCTCATGCCGACCCAGCTGCAAAGAGGAGAGACAGAGAGAGAAACCACCCGCAGGGGACTCTAAAATCTTCCAGCTTTCTCTCCACAGCGAGAGATTTTATTATTTAGCATTATTATTTTCCTACGTGTTTGTTAAATAAATATTTTTGTTTCTTCTTCACTTTCCTCCAAGGAAATATTTCTTTTCCCAGAACTGGTGGGGGAGGGGTGACTACAACCTGCTTTCTATCAGAGGATATATTTCCTCTGAATTTGTCTCAAGCTGAGACAGACATTCAAAGCATAAACCTAGTGTAAACAGGTGCAAATGATGGGAAATTTTAATACAGAATGCTAAAATACCTTTTTCAAGCCAAATGCTACTATACATTAAGAAAGCAGGTAGTGAAGAGTTATTGAAAAGAAGAAAAAAAAAACCTACCAAACCCAAATTTCCCAAGCCTTGACACCATTAGGCCTAAATAAATTTCTAGAAAACTAGTCAGAATGATGTTGCTTTGTAACTGCAGAAGAGAAGGCAGTGGAGTGGTGCCCTCAAATGAGTTTCTGTTAATAGTGTTGACTCTCCTGTTCAATAAGAAAACAACTAAAAATTATTTTTTGTGCAAAATAAGATCCTCTGAATTTTATTATGAAGAGGAGAGATCATATCTGCTACTGGGTGGTACAGAAAAAGCCCCAGTGAAATACATTCATGTAAATTGCATTTTCTCAGATACAATAAACACTTCTCTAAGTAAAACAAAACTCCCAGAGATATAGTGCTCAACAGTTTTACTTTTTTATAGAGGCTTAACAGTGGGATGTCTTTGAAAATAATGATAATAAAAATAATGAGACAGTTTCTGACAACATTTTTCAGAAAGTTTCTGACATTTTCTGTGGAAGAAAATAATACTTTTTATTAGAATTTCCAGAGGAAAAAAACTCTAGATTTTTTTCTAAGAACAAAATCAAATTATCATGGCAAAAAATTCAGAGTTGATATTTTCCTTTCTTCATTTCTGGACATCAAAATAATTTTCAGTTAATGGGCCCCTCTAGTGAAAACCTGCACAAACAAAAAGTTGAATGTGCATTTTCCACTTAACTATCCTCATATCTTGTCTATGGGTTATTTCTGTGTTACTCTTACTTCCTTTTCTAGAAAAGACCATAATGATTTGCTCAATCAGAATACATCACAAAAATTCTTGAGAGTGAAAAATATATAGTAAATCTCCATATAATCATAAATGAATGTGTTTTATCTAAAATAATGTAACTCCTCCAAAGTACTGGACATTCTCGCAATGCTTTCAATTATGGTCTTTTCTCCCTTGTTGGGATGGTGATAGTCTGTAAACTTCCTCTTTAAACTTGCTGTTGTTTTCAGATCCCAAATACAGGCCCAAGATCATTCCTGTGCCTGAGATATTCATGAATCTCCCAAACACATATGAAAATATTCTAGTAGCTGCTTGAAAGATGCTGTGAAAATGCAATGATTTCACAAGTTCAGCACAGGGGAGATATCACTAGCCACAGTTCCCACTTCTGTGCAAAAGGAAAACAAACAGGCGGTGTGTTCCTCAGAGTTATTTTGCAGCTAAGATTCATTCCACTATTGAAGGATAACAGCATAGTTCAGACTGGAGGGGACCTCAGGAGATTATCTACTCAACTGCCGGTTCAAACCAGGGTCAGCTATGAGGCTCAGTGCTGCCTCATGCCGACTCAGTGTCTGACACAAAGCCCAGGGCTTTTTTTTTTTTTTTCTTCCAGAGCAACTCCAGCTAGGCAGACCATCCATAGCCCATATATTCCCAGTATTTGGCAGTTGTCTGCTTGATTTTCATGAGGCTCCTTTTGGCCCATTCCCTCAGCTGACAATCTACCTTTGAGTGTATCAACTATTCCCTGCACTTTGATGTCATCTGTGAAGTTGAGGAGAGTGTCCTCCCTTGCCACTTCCAGGTTATTGATAAAATTATTAAGTAGGACAGATCTCAGGATATGCTCCTGCAGTTCTCTGCTTACTGCTTTCCAGCCTCCAGGCAGAGTACAAGCCATTATCCACAATTGCTTGATTCAGCCATAGAAACTGTTCTGTATTCAGCCAGATCACACATATGAACTATAGTATCCTTACTTGGATGCAAGAATATTGTCATACCTAGTGTCAAAAGCCTTGCTGCAGTCAAGGTACCTTAGAAGTTTATCATAGATGGGAATTTAAAAATATGCTAGTTCTGAGCTGCTAAGGTCCAGAATGTTAATTCAATTTTCTTTCTTCCTAAATTCTCACTCCTCCAAAAACATACTTTGGAAAAAAGGTTCTATTGGAGTATTTAATTTTGAAGCAAGTCTTTCAGTCCAAATTGTTCCCTGTCTCAGATTTGATTGTTACTATTTATTGTATAAAAATCAGAGCAAATACGTTAGAGGATTCAAGGTTGGAGGAAAACAACAGAAAGGAGTCAAGAATGAAGAAACATACATTCCCAGCATATGGAAATTGTATACCCTATTATAGAATTCTCAAGATTTGGCTTTGAAGAAACTAGTTACAAGCAAAATTACATTCTTCTCCAACATGAGACATTTCAATTGCATATTCATTCCTACCCTGTGCCTGTGTGTTTACATGCCAGCCGTGTCCTGGGGTGCATCAAGGACAGCATCGCCAGCCAGGCAAGGGAGAGATTGTCCCACTCTGCTCTGCACTGGGGCAGAGTCCTGGGGACAGTTTTGGGTATCACGATATAAGAAAGATATTAAGCTATTGGAGAGTGTCCAAGGGAGGGCTGCAAAGATGGTGAAGGGCCTTGATGAGAAGTGTCTTGGAGTGACTTTTGTCTTAGAGTTTATCCTTTGATGGTTTATCCTATATTGTCTTCCCATGCCCAGAAAAGTAAATTATATGCTTTTCTATGTCTGTAAACGGAGCCTGAAAGCGAAGCCAGACAACACTGTGTCCTTCACAGAGAGATAAAAAAAAAACAGTTTTTTTTTTCCTCAAGTTAATTCCAGCTAACTCTCAACACTACTCCTTTTGGGGAGAGACGAGAGACGGAATTTTTTTTCTTCTTTTTTTTTTCCTCCTCTTTAAAATTTTGTTTCTTCCCCTTCTAAACTTAAAACCTCAAAAGATCAAGACTTCACTGAAAAGTATTTCCCTGGCCTGCAGGGGGGTTTCCCCAGACAGACACCTCTCCACTCCGGGAGCAGAGAGGACACACCCTTAAAAAGACTTTGTTTCAAGTTTTATTTTTCCCTCTCTCACAAATAACAATTCATTTGTCTAACATTAGTGTCCTTTTCCTGTGTGTTTTGTTGTTTAGTTAAATAAATAATTTTTTTTTTTTCCTTTTCACTTTCCTCCGAAACATTTTCTTTCCCGAACCTAGTAAGAAGAACAGCCTGCATTCCGTCAAAAGATATTTCCTCCTCTACATTTGTCTCAAACCGAGACAAGAAGCCATATGAGAAGTGGCTGAGGTGACTCAGATGGTTCAGTCTGAAGAAAAGGAGACAGAGGGGACACCTCATTGCAGTCTATGATTAGTCTCTTTCATGTACTCATTTGTAATTGTTTATTAAAATCCTGGTTTCTGATTTTAATTTTTTTTCCAGAAATTACTGTTTTGTTTCTTCACTATGACATTTAGTATTCTAAATGTCCAATTAATCTTTCCATGCTTTGGCCAGATATCATCCATGTAATGCTGTACTAGACATTTAACAGAGGAAAGAATGGAAGGAATGGAAAGAATGGAAAGAATGGAAAGAATGGAAAGAATGGAAAGAATGGAAAGAATCTCAGTTGTTTGCACTGGCTGCTGTAACATACTCTTTCCTGCACCTGGTATCTCAGTGTCAGCTCTGTATCAGGAATGAGTCTGGCTCTCATTTGCAGCTACAGTGAATTCTACTTAAAGAATTATATCATGGCCATTCATTTCCTGCCAGACTGCTCTGTTACAACAATTACTGACCTTTAATCTGTCTTCTCCAAGCCATGCAGTCTAAAGAAATGCAGATGACATATGTAAGACCTTTTCAAGCAAAGCTTGAAAAACTGAAACTTTTTCTGAAAAAGTTCAGTGACACGGACAGGAAATTCTTCCTCACAAGAAAACAGGTCCTCTGAGGATAAAAGTGTCAGCATCTTTACACTTTGATAAAATCACACCTATCCCCTTGAAACATAGGAACTGAGGTGCTTTTCAGGGCTTTTTAGGGGGATTTTGAGGGGGGCTTTAAAATTTTTTCAGTAAAGCTCATGACCTTCCAATGTCACTACTTTACTCAGAAACTTACTTTTGTCTGTCTGATACTTTCATCAGATTAATTTTTCCCCTAAGCACAAAGGATTATGACTTCCTATTAAGCTCAATACTGGACCAACTGCATTTTCTATTCTTCTTGTCTTTTGTGTTATGCTGGAGGGCACTTCAGGATGTCTGAAGCTAACAGCATGGGTTAGTGATTGGAGCATCCGATGGTACAAAGTACAAACTGTTCTTATATATCCTTTAATATTTTCTCACTACCACACGGAAGATTTGAGATTGAATTTTCCTTTCATATTTGAAACTGTTTATGTGTATTTTAAAGTTTACTGAAAATTTGTTTCAGATATTGAAGATGGTAAGGAGTTCACCACAATTTCCCCCATTTTATCTAGGAGATATAAATAATGAACAAAAAGAATATCAGATGTTTTTTGAATATGCCATGTACTCCAGCTTATGAACAGGGTTAGCTTAACCTCTATTTATATTCAGCTGAGAGAGGTCTCCTGAGGCTGAATCAGTGCACACCGCAGCTCAGACGAGGGTCGTGGCAGCCCAGTTCTGTGGGAAGGTGTGGGGGACAGACTATAGAGTCCACTGGCACATTCAGGATCCTGTCAATATCAAAGGAAATGTAATATAATATGCCTTTACCATGTACAATATCATAAGAAAATACAGTGGACTAGGAAAAAATGAATCTCTAAATTAAATGCCACCCTGCTTCTTAGGATATACTGAGATTTGAGAGGACAAAGAAAATTATTCTTCATGAGACTAAGAAGTGAAAAAATCATCATGGGTTTTAACTACTGAGTTTATTTGAAATGCTCCCTCTCCAAAAAAGAAACAATCAAAGAACCCAAACAAAAGAAAACTCAAGATGAAACAAGAGCAAAACCCAGAAAATAGGAAGAGAAAAAAATGTGGATCCCAAAACCAAAGATATCAAAATCAAGATAAGTTATTAACAGATTGTTAGTTTTATGGTACAAATTTTTGACAGATTATGTTCTATTTACAAATTATCCTTTGTATTGCAGCTCTGATTAGAAAATCTTAAGACACTGAATTTCTCAACCTACACAGAAATTTCGTTTCCTTGCTTCAGAAAGTAGCAGAATAAAAACAAGCTAAAAGACATTTGTCTACACAGCACTGATATATGTGAGATATGAATAGAACATGTATTTTTCTTACTAATGTATGGACATATTTAAAGCAAAAGCAATGGTAACTAAAATTTGCTGTACTAAACTGCCGGTACAAACATTGCCAGAAGATGAATGTCAATTGACTGAAAACTGTTCTTCCATCTGATACGACACAGAAATGAGCACATAATGCATAAAGTCAAAATATTTCACATTAATTTTGAAACATATGGCCTGGACTCTACTTCCTGCTTCCTACTTTGTATATAGAGATTCCCAATATATGATTGTTTTCAATCAATCTATATGTTAGAGGTTAGAGTACATATTTCAAATGAATTTAATATAGAATTAGAACTCTGTGTTTAACACAAGAGGCACAGTGTTTGCAGGAGAGGTAGAAGGCAATACCTTTTATCCTCTCTGTACTCTTACTTGTGGGAAAAAGCAGGAGAGCATTAAAGGGTTTGAAAAAAGCGGAATATAATCTGGATCTCTACCCACCACAATTAATAGAGGAAATTATGGCAGTAGATATTGCTATAGTTCCTTCAAGCTATACAAGCATTTAAGTATGCCAAAATAACCTATGTAGGTGATATTTGTTAGTTTATTTGTTACCCTTTCAGAGGTTGCAGATGTCCTATTGAAGTACCCTTTATGAGACATAAACTAGAAAATTCCTTTACTTCAGAAAGATGATAGAAAAATGTCACCCAGGACATGCAGTGGAGAGCTTGAAGAGGAAAGGTTACAATCAAAATTCATTTCTGTAGTGAGTTCCCTGAACCTATATTATAAGTGGAAATTATCTATATAAAGCATGTTACAGATAAATCATCAGTTTCAACATCAACAAATTCCCGGTATTTACATAGTTTACTTCATAAGGACCAAAGGACAAATCATAGGTAAAAATTCCACAGTTACTCTTTTTTACCACTAAGATCTGTGGAAAAATACAACCATTTACAAAAAGCTCCACTAATCAATCATCTTTTTGCCTTAAAGGACTCTTAACCACAAAATACTTCTGATGCAGCATTTCCCTTCCTATGTATCATAATATCAGATATCAAAAGTAATCACATTATCCAGAGCTTCTAGCATATTTTGAAGAGTATCAGATAATTACTCAGGCAGAAAGATCTGAATTGCAAGTTATGCACCTTATAGTTCTATTTTTTTTTTCTTCTAAGTTTCTTATAGTTTCTTAGTACTTGAAGAAAGAGAAGATTTTCTGGTTTGAAATTGTTGTCCACCTTATTTTGTTTATCTAGTAGAGAGGAGGAAAGAAACGGTAATTATAGTTGTGTACTGTTTTCCTTTCCAGTTCTCAAGTTGCTTCTGAAAAATCTATATTTTTTGGATTATGTGTGCCTGGGGAACTATGAAAACATACAAATATCTCGCTACTTCAAGAATATATTCTTAGAGTGAACACAAATAATTTTAAGGAAAGTTTTCAATGGCCTTCTTTAATGATAATATCAAGTGATGAAGGATAATTAAAAATTAAAAGTGTAAGAAGTAGGTAGATTTGTGCATAAGGGAAATTTTTAGGTTCAAGGTTAAAATAGGACATGGATGCTTACATGCATAAGGACAAAGAAATCTATAACTGATCCTTAGAAATATATCAAATAGCATCTTACTCTATGAAATGGATTCCATTTTTCTGGAGACTGCACATGTTCTAGATATACCCATAACATGGATTTTCACTGATACAACCACTTAGGTTAGTTTGGATCAATTAAAACAATTAGAGGAGATGTGGTAGGATATAGAAAAATAAAAGAAACAGGTAAGAAGGATGAAGAAACATTAAAGCCTTTCTTTTGATGTTATATTTTTTATGGCCTGGAAGGTACATTTATAACATTGCCTCCAAATTAGAACTCTAATTTTCAGCAGCATTGTCATCACTAACTACATTCCATTAAAAAGTAACATTTCTGTTTGTTAGATTAAAATTGTATATTTTAATGTCTTCACAAAAAGTGAGGTAGAACAAGAATGCCTTGAGGAGACAAGCTGTGCTTGCTCACAATTAGCAGCCCCTTCTTCTTGGAATAATTTGGTTTCAGGAATGAAATAAATTTTTTGTGTCTTAATGACACTGAAGTAATTAAATATCTATTTGCTTATCATTTATGTTTATTCTTAGATAATAGCTAACACTAGTTTTCAGTTTGCATCTTTTTTAATTTGTTAACACTTTTTACCTCAAGGAAATAAGTTTAGGAAAGTTTAGAAAAAAGAACATTTTAAAGTAAAATAATGTGTTTACTTATCTGCTATTTGTCTCATAAATTTTTTTATGAGAATACCACTGCAGAATACCAAGGTTGGTTCTTCCCAAAGAAAAACATAAGAACTGCAACAATTAACTTTCACAAGATTCATATACTCAGCCCAGTTTTATCCTCAGACATAAAGCTTTTCTCTAACAGGCTAAATAAAATATAATAAAATAAAATATCAATGTTAAACATTAGCGTATAAAAAAATGCATGTTTTAAAGACCTAAAAAGCTGATTCTTTTTGTACACAGGGAAATAATATGTTAGGAATCTGGAATCATATCTAGTGTTATGTGTCTGCTTTTCTTACCTCTATGGAATTATGTTCCCCAGATAAAGATGAGTATTTTCGATCCTACACATAGCGTCCTGCCCAAGAATGTACTGTGATGTAAGTTTTCTAGGGACAACAGAAGACACAGTTTTTTCATTAGACTGTTTAATTTAATTAAATTCATTCAGTTGAATTAAACTGCAAAAATATTTCCTATGATGGTAACTATACACAAATATTCTAATTCAGAGCTACAGAATAGAGTTAAGGTAACAACAACACACGATGCTTGCTAACCTATACAGTTACTAATGCCTGGGTGTCTACTGACACCACATAAAGTAAAAATTCTCTAATTACTGGAACTATTCACTAGCCATGATTCCACAAGACTTTATCCAAGACAGCTGATCTCATTAAAAAAACCCAAAACAACATTGGATCACATTTCCAAGCCAGATAAAATAACAGGAGTGCAATTCTTCTCATATGGACTCCTATCATGTAGTTGTCTCAACATCATAAAATAGAAAAAATGTTCATAAGGAACAAAATAGATAAATCTGAACATTAATCACTTCAATCCAATTTATCTGTCTAAAGTCAAATGCATCGCAACAAAAAACTTCCCATGGATACCTGGTTATACTGCAACTATTAAAGGAGTTTACACAGTTAGCTCAAACCCAAATTTTTACACTGCTGATACAGTTGCCAAAAAGCAAGATTAGGGGAGTTCCTTGGAGTTATCTCAATATTTCAATAAAGAGTTTAAAACAACACTAATCTGTCCTTTTTTGATACCGTGAAAAAAAAAATTAAATTGGAAAGGTCAAGCAGGATTCTTGATGTTGTTTACCCAATTAGTAGTTTGATAATGAGTGTTCACTTAGGACAAAAAAAAATAAAAAATGCAGAATTACAGGACTATCATCTCTCAGATAAATACAATTACTCTAAAGAGTCAGAATTTCCTTTCTGGTGCATAGAGCAATTTCCTGGGAAAAAGGCACTGTGAAGTTCTTCAGACTGCAGTTTGGAGCTGAGAAGCTTAAATGCCACTAAAGCCTTTTAATTGATTTAGCCCCAAGGAACAGTGCACTGCTGACAAGGGAAGCTGGGCGCTGTGATGGGAAAAGCAATACATATTTTCTTGTCAGTCTGGAATATTGCGGGCAGATGGGAGCTCACTCCGCATCAACTAAAAACCACGCAGAAGCCAGAATTTATTAGTTTGTATGAAGTGATAAACTGCTTTTGGCTGTCTCTAAATGTGTAGAGAGACAGCTTTGTGTACACTCCTTGTTGTCCCACTATAAGTGTCATGCAAAACCCATGCTTGCTCACACTCGAGACTGTACATCTGTGTTCACCCAGAAGTTAAACCAATCCATATAGAAAGGGTTTATGGTTAACTCTTCACTTCTCCAAATCTGAGCTGATCAACAGTTGCAGGAATTAAACTTCTGGAACTGGAATATGTACTTATGGATATTTGCTTTATGGGAAAAACTCCTCGTACACTTGACAGAAAAAAAAAAAAAAAGAAAAAAAAGGAAAAGCAAGGGGGAAAACCATTAAAATCAGCTTTATAAAACAATAGTTCTTCATTGTTTCTCTGGTTTTAGTAAGTTATCCCTGCATCAAGGATTTTTTCCATCTCCATGTAAGAACATCTTGTCTCTGTTGACAGATCTGTTCTAAAAAGAGGTTGATGATCAATGGTTAATTCCCAGCATTTAAACACATAATAATTATACTTTGAAAACATGCTGGAAGGAGTAAGAACAGATTGGGGTTTTCTGTGTTGATTTCTACAAGATAGATATTGCTAAGTTACTCTTTCAAGGATGTTTCTTTATTCCAGATGCTGGGATACAGTTGCTACTATATCTGCGTTAGCAAATGCAAACTATGTGCTTACTCATCCTTTCTCCGAAATTAGAAACTGCAGCAGAATCACTGACACAAGAAACTAATAATTCAATATCTGATTTTTTTTCTGTAATTGCAATCATAACTGAGGTCAATGGTGGGAAAGGAAGTCACTTAACACTTAATTAAAATGTTCTTGTAGACTGGACCCAAAATATGAAGTCATAATTCTCTATAGATGGTCTAAGATGCAATCATAACAAGAAAGAAATAGGAATTAGAATGTGAAGTGATTGCAGCTCTATTCTAGCAGAAGACCATGAGAGCTTCTATAAAACTGGATGAACATTTTACAAATGTTATTGTGGAATAAAAATAAAAGGTACTTAGGGGAAAAAACAAAAACAAAAAAAGGAAGTAGAGTCACAGAATCATAGAATGGTTCAGATTAGAAAGGACTAAATGCTTCCTGAGTGCTGTTGGGCTTCTTGAGGCCATGACCAGGGAAACTTGTTTCACTGCTTGACCAAACTCTTGAGTGAAGAACATTTTCCTACCATCCAACCTGAACTTCTGACACAGCTCTAAGCCATCACCTTATGTCCTATCACCAGACACAAAAGAGAAATCATCACCTCTGTTTCTGCTTTCTCTCATGAGGTATTTCTAGACAGTCACGAGGTCACCCCTCAGTCTCCTTTTCTCTAAGGTTAATTAGCCTAGTATCCTCTGCTGCTCCTCGTATGTCATGCTCTCTAGTCCCTTCACCAGCTCTCCTGGCCTCTTTTGAACACATCCTAATGTATTGTTATCCTTCGTGTCTTGCAGAGCCCAAAACTGCACGCATTACTCAAAGTAAGGCAGCAGCAATGCTGAGTAAATTCAGCTTGCTCAAGTTTGAAATTATTCAGCTTTTCGTAGTTGCTTTCATACTTTTGGCAATTGCTCTCCTCAAAAGTATTTTGGCTTTTAACTGTGTTTTTTCATATTTAACTTAACTTACTAGTTTAAAATTACCTTTTCTTTAATTTTTCTTTCCCAATAACACTATTGACTTAAAACAGTGAACATGAAAATTTTGTAAACCTACAGAAACCTATTTTCTGCCCCTTAATGGGTTACCCTAGAGCTGAAGTGATCATGACTATTACTGATTCTGATTTTATTTTTAAATGGTAAAAGCTTTCTAAAATTATTTGTGTCACAGATTAGCAAATTATTTTCAAGTAAATTTCTTAGCTAGTGCCATATTTATGTGTGTTTGTTTTTCATTGAAAGCAATGAAGATGGTTTAGTATTATTGTGCCTTTGTAATGTGGTTAACTTAGTAGTATCCATCTGTACTAAAGTTATTTTGAACATAGCGTGATTATTTTTTATTCTTTCTTTTTCCTCGGCATCAGAATTTAACATAAGAATTTATTCAGGATTAATTTAGAAATCTGAAAGATTTTTTATTCCTTTCAGTTTGTTTAACATAAGAGGAAATTATAAAACAACCAGTCAACCAGAAAAACCTCAAACAATAACAGAAAATTATTTGGTTCTTTAAATCTATGAGTTATATGATCTAAATGAGGCCAGAAAAAAGGATAAAGTCATAGCCATTGTACCTTTTGGTTTCTATATTCTGAATGTTACGGTGTATACCTGTTTTGGTGATTTCAAAAATAAATTAAAAGAAAAAAGTAGAGAAAGGTTGGAAATCATTCAAACCAAATACACTTAATTAAACAAGGGTTTATTATTAAAGATTCATGAATAAATATTATTATTATAAAAATGTCTGAAGAAAGAGACATTAGAATTTCTAACCAGTTTTATTTGACCTATATACCCTATTCTTTCATTATAATTTTGTCATACAAAGTAACAATCAAGTAAATGAAAGTGATGATTGTTGCAATTGTGTTTCCAACATGTGTTTTGTGTGATTGAAATCAAATTCTTAAGAAGGAGATTTTTCAAAAATTTACTGTACCTCCATCCCTTCTATGTACTGATGTATGGTGATAGTTGTTATGTATTTATAGAAAAATAATAATTAAAAGAAACATATTGTCTCTTTGTACTTGATTTTCAGTCTGAGTTGACATTTGCTGGGTTTCAAATTACTAAATACTCTCCGGGAGTTCCTGTGTTCCAAGTGGCTTACAGGGATTTCTCTTATAGTTCAAAATCATCAAAACTATCATGAACCAGAAGCTAAGTTCTCTTTTGAGGTAATCATGTGGAACAACTGAAAGCCTACAGTTAGTGATCATGTATGAAAATTATGTTTTTTAAAATGAAGTCACAGAAAAAACGTCTTGCACATCCAAATTACCTCCCCTCCTGCATTTGTCTTGAACAAATATATACATGTTGCCTTCACGGTTCTTCTTTAAGATGCTTTAATTCCACCTCTTATTGGCCTTCCTTCAACCAAATTCTGACACAGCTCATTGCATTCAAAGGACAGCCTCAGGGTAAATTGTGAAAAATTGTCAAAGTTTTAATATTTTCAGACAATTTTTTTGTTAAGAAAATTCAAATATCAAATATTTTCTCAAGTTCCCAATGTTAGGCCTGCCCTTAAATGCAATCAGGAATAAGTGTCCCTGCTACTGTCACTGTTGTACATGAGAAGTAGTCCAGTTGTAATATAGAATCTCCTTTGCTTCTCTTCTCCTCTGTCTGATATGATTGAAGAATCTGAATTTAAAGATCTTACAGATATTATAGAATGAGTGTCTTGTTAGTAACTCTTGTAGAAAATGTTTTGGTGTGTCTGGTTCCATTCATGCATCTCTTCTCATTAAGTGGAGACCTCTCTTGAGACTAAGACACTTGAGAACTCTGCACAGAGAAATCTGAAGTTGCTCCAGGTAGATGTACCTATGTCTGCTATGAGTGATATTGAGCATGAGCTAGTAAACTGGATTTGGTTTGAACTGCTTCTGTAACTTAAATAACTTGCTTTAGATGACTGTGACTGAGGTCATAATCATAACTAGACTGGCAGATATTGCAAAGAAATTGTTTATGCACATTTCAAGTCCTCAGTTCTCTACCTGCAAGCTGGGTAAATTTCAATAATGGCTTAGATAAACATTAGGCCAGTTAAATTCTTGCTATGTAAATAGCAAATGGTACTTCACATCTTAAAATAGCCTTTATCATACCCACAGGTATTCATTGTCATTCAGACAGTGTGAACAAAACCCAGAAAAAAAAAGATCTGCTCAAATAAGACTACAAAGGAAGAATTGATGAAGAAATGATTCTTTTATAAGTGTGTTACTTATAATCTTCAACATAATTTATTGATAATACAAGGTAAAACATGAACGTTTTGAAGTCTTCCACACTTAGAAAGAAATGCAAAGTGAGGTTTTGCTATTAATGCTGGGTATAACAAATTTTCTGACCAGATAGAAATTAGCTTTTCATACAAAGCAAGACTCACAAAAAGTGACAGTTGGAATACATGGGCATAATGAAAAAATAATGCAAAAGATCATAGTTTAATTTCGCTAATGAGAAACAATGATACCCAGAAACAGTATGAGAAAACAGATTCCTCTAAAACTACATGTGAAATCTCATTATTTTTTCTTGACTGTAGCTTGGTTAAATGTAATAGTCACAGAAATAATTTGGCTTATTTTGTGGCTGTTGACCATACAGTTACACTTCAAATGTAGCATATCACAGAATCACAGAATCACAGAATCACAGAATCACAGAGTCACAAAATGGTTGAGGTTGGAAAAGTTCTCTGGAAGTCATCCAGTCCAACCCCCCAATCAAGCAGGCCCACCTAGAGCTGGTTGCCTAGGATCATGTCTAGATAGCTTTTGAATACCTCCAAATGTGAGAGAGTACACAACATCTCTGGACAACTTGTGCCCAGGGATCAGCCACCCTCTCAGTGAAAAGACTGCTTTCTGATGTTCAGAGGGACCCTCCTGCTCTTCAGTTTGTTTTCACTGTCTCTTGTTCTATCATTGTACACCACTGAAAAGAGACTGAGTCTGATCGGATAAGTCCCCCTGAGCGTTCTCCTCTCCTAGCTAATGGTCCTGGATCTCTCTCTCTTCCTCAGTCTGAGAGGTGACAATCTTAGTGACCCTCTGCTGGACTCTCTCCAGTATATCCACATATCTCCTGTACTGGGAGAATCAGAACTGGGCGTGGTGCTCCTGGTGTGGCCTCAGCAGTACTGAGCAGAAGGAAAGGATCCCCTCCCCTGACATAATGACAATCAATTATCTAATGCAGCAGGGGCACACTGTTGGCTTGTGCAGAGTCTTATATCCAACAGCATTCCCTAGGGGTCCATACAGGGTCCAGTCTTACCCAACTTGTTTATCAACAACCTGGACAAAGTGATAGAATGCACCCTCAGCAAGTTTGCTGATGATACAAAACTGGGGGGAGTGACAGATACACCTGAAGGCTGTGCTACCATTCTGTGGGACCTTAGGCAGGAGAGCTGGGCAGAGAAAAACCAATGAGGTTCAACAAGACAAGTGTGGGATACTGGACCTGGGAAGGAATAACCCCAAATACCAATACAGGTTGGGGGCCTACCCGCTAGAGAGCAGCTCTGCAGAGATGGACCTGACCTTCTTTAACACCCTCTTTTAAACCCCAATACTCATTTTCAATGTCAAAAAAATTTTGTGCAAACCTCATAAATCAATTTTATTTCTGTTGGCTCAATATATTTTTCCAGCACATACAGCCCAATATTACCAAAATCTTCAGTTTTAGGATTACTTAACTGTGTATATATAAAAAATTTAAACTGGATCTGATTAAAAAAAACATATATGATCAGCTCTCACATTTCAAGATCACTTTCTTATCCAGTCAAGAAATTGACACAGAAAACAAGAAAACGCAAATGTTTTCTGTGTCAAATATAAAACTATTTATAGGTCATTCTTTTCTATATTAAAGAGTGAAGCCTATAAATTCCTAGGGCTTTACAAATATTTTTTCAAATAATTTGAATAAATGTGTGCAACCTGTAAAAAGAAGCTATGTCATTAGTAAATAAAAGAAAATTGTCTTAAAAAGTCTCTGTAGTCATGTTTGGGAAAATGGACAATTTTTTGATTTTACATTGCATTCTATTTGTCCCTGTGTGGTGACTTACAGCAAATCCAGGTTGTTTAGACCCATTACACAACACAACAATAAGAGAAAGTGAGGGTTCACTAAACAGAGAGACATGGGCATATTAAGGTGTTCAGCAAGAAATAGTTGCTGAAAGAACATCATTTGTTAAATTAGTTGCACTGTAAACCCTGGATTATATCTGTGTCTCTGTGAAACAAATTGCTTCAGCCAGATCAATTTTCCTGTATATTCAGCCCTATCATGTTTGGCTCCTTCCTTTAAAGGTTGTTTAGCCAGGATCCTACTTAATTTCTACCTCATTTTCTAATATTGGGTCTCATACATACATAGACTATTTCTATTTTTCCATCTCTGACCTTTTCCTTTCTAGTGAATTCTTGTTATTTTTACACCTTTTGACAATCTTCATATCCAGCTCTGACTTTGACCCTCTTCTCTTACCCACATTCTTCCTGCTGGTTTGATTTCTCTCCTTTTCCTCCCCTGCTGGGTCGTTGCTCATTATCCAATTTTAATGCACATTTTCAAACCTCTCTAGCTCACAATCTGAATTTTTCCTCTTTTCCCTGTTCCAGATCCTGGATATTTATCATTCCACTTTTGACATGCATCTTTCATCTCTTCAGGTACTTTGTTTTATTCTATTATAGAGTCATAGTTTCCTGCGTTTGGCAGCTTCAGTCTTCCTACAGGTACTGACATTCCACATACATGGAGCTATGCACATTCTGAAATCTTCCATGAAATGTTACCCTTTCTTTCTCTCATTACTATCTTACTTCCTCTTTCTCCAAATTCAGATGCTTGAAATTCATTCCAGAGTAATTCTGTTCTACTAAAATACTTTTCTTACAAAATGAGGAAATGAAATGGTATTCAGTGTAATCCTTCTTTAGTTTTGCACCAATTGAAAAAAAAAAATAATACAGAGATCTGTGCTAATAGTTTATTTCTAATGGCATTCCTTTATTGCCAACAAGCAGTTTGTATAATCCATGGAAAGTAGATTAATATCTTATTCTTCAAGACACTGTATCTGTTTTTTCTCCATTTATTTAAAATGTTTGGGTAAAATGAAAGCAACATGAAAGCAATTTCACTTCAGCTAAAGATGCTTCTAAGTGTCTATGTGTTTTAAACAGCAGAATACATGTTTATATACTTCATCTTCGATGTGAAGAAAAGAAAGAGTGTCTTTAGAAAAATATGGAGCTATGAAATGGCTGGGCAGCACACCATGTAGACTTAAATTGAATGGTTATATTTTCATACATTCTCAATAACATTTTTGTATGGGTGAGTGGTTTCTGCATCCTTTTTCTATGCAAATTTCTCATTTATTTCCAATCACAGGGCCAGCAAAAAAAGTGTGTAGAAAACAGAATTATTTTTTCCCTATTTGGTGCTAATATCTATTTTGAACATCCTATAAAAACTTGCATAGCATTAGAAATTCAACTAAAAGATCATTTTAAAAAGTAAAGCTCGAGTCACAGGAGACCATTTGATACATTCTTTTTGCATTATGTTGTGAGAGAAAAAAATCATTAATACACCCTTTTTTGCTAGTTTATAACATCAAAGGCAATGAGAAATAATGAAGTTGCCAAGAATTAAGAAAAAAGAAAAGAAAAAGAGAAAATAAAAAAGAGAAAAGAAAAAAGAGAAAAGAGAAAAGAGAAAAGAGAAAAGAAAAAAGAAAAAAGAAAAAAGAAAAAAGAAAAAAAAAATCACAAAAATATTTGCTGCTTTATGTAACAGGTTATTTTTTCTAGACTGTAGGCTCCTCAAAAAAGGGTGTATAAATTTTTAATTTTATTTTTTTAAACAGCTTTTTAGATGCTACATACTCACATTAATGACCAGTTGGATATAGATGATACACATTGGGCTTAATCATTCCTCTTTTATGTTCCTTATTCTAGAAATAACTCCAGATAAACATCCATTAAAAACTAATCTTTCTGTATTTCTGATTCATTGTTCAGAGGCAAACTCCTCTCTTTTATTCTTTCTTTCCTTTCTAGATTGCACATTTTCAGAGTATACAACGTTTAGGTACCCACTGAGCTCTGGGAGTCTGGTGTTAACAAATACATTGATTTCCTGCTACACTGAAGGAGACACATTGTTAGGTTTCTCCCTCTAACTCCAATGTAAGGCAGCATTACGCAGCAAGTACTTCATTCATGGATTGGGTTCTTAAAAATGCAAGTGCTTATGTTTTAAGTAATCTTGATGCAGCTTCTGGACTTAGCACTACATCAGCTCAGATGCCAAGAAGGTAACAAAAGGCCTTTTGGCACACATACAAATCCCACTTTGGATTGAATTGAACTGCCTAATGTTGTCTGAGAGAATTTCTTCTGGGCTGATGATTTTTCTGTCACAGAAGAGCTAAAAATAGGAAAATGTCACAAAGGCAGTGCACACAGCTCAGAAACTCTATTGCTGGTAGTTTCTGAACAAAATGAGGTAGTTTAACCCACAAGTCACTGCAACAATTTACACAAATGTGCATCTATCTCAAAGTTTGCATCCGGTACTTTTCATAGAAAATTAGTCTATGATAATCTTATTCTTCTTAGAAAACAAAAGTCTGTACAATTAAGGCAATTTGAAAGAAATAGATCATGACAGACTTTTAATAGCGATGTACAAAAAATTCAATCACTAGGAATTAAAGGTTTTATGGTAAAGTATATCTAATCCACTGACAGCATCATGGGAACCAAGGACATCCCATTTTATGTTTAACTGCTGTTATTGAGGTTGTCTATTAGAAAAGGCAAAACTAGTGGTGTTGACAAGGGCAGTCAGTAACTCATAAGAAACAATCCTAGCATGTACTAAATACTGTTACTTATATGTCTTTTTTTTTTTTTTTTTAATAATGGTAGCCTTCATAAAGTTTAGCAAAGAATTTAACATTAGTTTAGTGTAGTCCAAGTTTAAGAGTATTCATGTGAACAATGATAACTTTGGCCCATTGTTACCACTACCACGCATGTGTCATGACCAGCATGAAGAATAACTCTCTAATCCAAAGGAAGATGACATTTTAGAGAGTTTTTGGTATTGACGGAGAATCTTTTTGCATGCCAAGATGGGAATATGATTTTAAGACCATGCTACTAATTTATTTTCATGTTTCCTGAGCCCAAAACAGGTTATGTTGTTCAAATTTTAACACTTGAGAGTTTTAAATTGTTAGAATTTACCTGACCTGTAACACTTTTTGTACCAGCTATGATAAACTACTGTTAATCTTAAATTCCACTGTCAGTAAAACTTGAAGATTGACAGCACCAAAATTTTACGACTTTCTCTACCTTTTGTTCAAGTAATTGTGAGAGACTGTGCAAGTGTAAAAACCTATGTTTCACTGAATTCTATTAGTCACCTCAGAATTTAGCTCAGTCTTCAAAATTCAACACTTTATTCAGATGAATGAACAAAAATCAGCAAAAATCTTTTTGTCAGAAAATGGCCAGTCTTTCAAAAACTATGTATCATTGTTAAAAAATATCTTACAGCTAATTTTATGTCTTAAACAGAGACATCATAAGGCAGTTTTTGTGATATTAATTAGGCATTTTAAAAGCAGGCCACTGTAAACAAATGTACCACAAAGAATGGTCCCCACCTTTAGGATTAATTACAGTGCACATATTAACTCTACTAAGTATTATTTTAAAAATCAACTGGTATGGAAAAGTAATTAGTCTGCCCATTTCTTATGAACAGAGTATTTGATGAGGTTTGGAAAGTACTTTCTATAGGAATACTCTACTAGAGTTGTTTAGCACTCTAGTAACCAAGCAAAAACTTAGCTTAGTCTTTTGAAATAGAGTATGAGAAAATCTTAGTGGAAGTGCTAACACAAAGTCCTTTCAATATACACATATCTGAGAACAAACTGTGTTCTTGAACAAATGCAAACCGAAACATCCAACAGCAAAATCTATTTAATTTATGTTGTTATTTATAGCTATTGCTTAAATAACTCCTCCATAAATTTTTTCAGTCACTCACTCTTTCTGTGTTAGTCTGACATGTTTTCTGCTCTAGTAGAGAGAGCAGAAATTTCCATCTTTTTGTCCACATCTGCTAGCTTCTAATTCAGAATTCTCAGAACTCAGATGTTCTCATTATACTGACAATATGATAATTTGTCTTTCTGATTTAACCCTCACCTAAGACAATTCTTTAGCATCTGTTCTGAAGTTTCTTCTCCTCCCATTCAATCTTTTATCACAAAAACTCACAGGCATTTTACTCTCCTGTTTTCTTTCCTTAGGTAATACTGTTCTTTGTTATGCTGTAATTTGTCAGTCCTTGCTAATCTCTACTCATTCCTTTTTCTTCTAATGTTTTTGGTGACGCCTTAACATCCACAATATCTACTTAAGTTTTGATAACCAGAGATAACAACACAACTTTCTTTTTCAGTTGTTCTCATTGTCTTTAATCAGAAACATGAACAGCAAGCATCTGCTGTTTTAGGAAATATTGGCCACATACTGCTCCTGAATAGAATAATGTAGCTGTCTTGCAAGCCTCACCAATCTGGTGTCACACCAAGCTCTTCAAATTGAAAATTGATCTTCTTGATCCAGACACATTTATCATGTCATTAATGAAGTTTTGAATGTTATTCTTCTCGGTCTCTTAGTCTACCTATCCAAGTTTTGATTCACAGTAATTTATTTCTACATAATTAAAATTTATGTTCCTTATCAAATGTGAAAAGTGCTGCCATTTTTTGACTCCAACATTATTCCGTCCGTATCAAGTAATCATGCACCAAAAATATAAACACTAATGGTGACAATATTTCCATTCCTTTTCTTCATTTTTCTAATTGTTTTTCCCAGGAAAAACTTCCTATCTCTGAAAAAAATTCGTGGCTTCTTATTCTTAATTTAAACATCTTCAGAAATCTTTCCTTTTTGCTCATCTACTGGTAGAGTTTACAGGAGTATGTGCAGTGGTCATTCTCTTCCTATAACATGGCAAGACCCATTTCCACAAAAATTTTGTGTTCACTTGTATACTTTATCCTCTAAACCACTTATATACTATCCCTCAGTTGCACAACACTTTCTTCCAGCAATTTTAGGAAATAGCCCTCTCTACAAGCTCCTGAGTGGGCTCTTCATTATGGTGTCTTTAGAAAACCAACGTGCCATTCTGAATAAATAAATACTCAACAGAGAGAATTCTTCATAATGAATAATCTCTGATCATATGTAAATGTCAAGTTTCAGACAGACAATCCAAGTAATAACTTACTAATGTTCCCCATCTGACATGCTTTTATTATTTGATATAGGTATTGACTTTAGACTTTGAACTCGATAATCTCTTAAGAGTTTGGATACTATTGATTTCATCTGCAATTTCAAAGCATTACCATAGCACTGAGACTGTTTTCACCACGGTTTTATAATCCCTTTCTGATTTTTCATTGGAGTAGGGAAAATGTGATTCTTTCAAAGGCATTTAAAACGAATCACCAATACAAATCAAAAAAAAAAAAAAAAGTCGAACCTAGCTATAATAGGTATAGCTTCCTTCCTGTATTTCCGTGAAATTTAAACTTTGAATACTGAGAAGTGCACAGCACTATGAATTTATCACTGGGCAATTCAGACCAGAGAATTCAACCAGCTCTAGTATAGTTAATAGTTTCTGCAAATGCCTCAAACAGCTGAATTTTATAGTGTGAAATTAAACTGATACTGCTTAGTTTTAAGTATTCTAGAATTAAACTAGAAATATGAAAGAACTATAAAAACTAAATTATAATTAATTATGGTCTTTATAATTTTATATTATTATTTTACCTTTTACATGAGATCCTATAAGATTATTTAGAAATTAATTACTTTATTTAAATGTTACCTCTTATTAGAAGTACAATGCTAATCATATCTGGGATTTTATAAACTATAAAATTATTAACAAATGAGAATAATCTTTTATAGTCTCAGAAAATGATCTCATTTTCATAAAGGTAAGTCACTAATTTACTATCACTTCAGAGTATAACTCCATATCTGATTTTAAGTAATGGTCCTTAATAAAACACAGTGCTATTATTTTTATGGGTTTGCAGCTACAGCTATCTGTAGAAACAAGGTCATATAAAACAGAAGTTCTGGCATGTATTGCCATTATTGACATAGGAATCTATACTACCAGAAGAAAAGTACTGCTTTCTTCACAGTGGATTAACAAGTTTTCTTGTAAGCACTGACACTGGAACATATTCAGTATCAATATCTGTGACAGTGCCAGGAGTCGCACCAAGAAAATCAAATGACTGGTGAGAAGGAGAGAGTTAAAGCTCTTATTGGTACTTTAAAAGTTCAGGTAGAAACATATGCATCCCTCCAAAGGGGATGGCTTTATGTATATCGATACTAGCCAAGTGTTGCTTTCTCAACAATAAGTTATTATTACTGAATTGTGGTACCCTTCCCCATTAAAAAGGGATAAAACATTTTTACATGCTGAATGATAAATTTGAGTGAAGACATTGAGTGCACAGGATAACAGTCTGACATGTGAAAAAATGTTAATTTTTTGGAAATTTTTCTATTATCTAGAAGGAGGAAATTCAATCTATAGCAAAGAAGAGAAAAGGAAACATCTACATTCACATAATATGAAATTACCACGATCCAAGGAGTATTGTGCAAAATTATTTAAACACTAGTCAGTGAAGTCTTATGACTACTATTGCCTGTTTGAGACCTCTCACATGGCAGGCACATCAGGATTTTGGGTGATTTGAGGAGAATAAATTCAATGTATATAATTCAATGAGGAGGAAATAAGAAGCAGAATTAGGAATACACTTGCAACAAGTGTTTGACATTCATACATTTAATACCCTTCTATGGAAGAACTGAAGAGTTAAAACTGGAGAAATCAATGGAAATTAGAATGAAATCCACGAGCGACAGGTAAAAAAATCTGTACTTTAAATGGAGAATTAATGGAAGATGTCACTGCCCACGACAGGAGGATTGGAACCAGATGATCTTTTGAGGTCACTTTCAACCTAAACCAGTCTATGATTCTGTAATAATCTGCATACGTATGGCATATGCAGTAGTAACTGAGGAGGCAGAAGATCAGCAGGGAAAGTATCTAGGGGAAGAGTCCTCAAAATACTTTCCTAAATTTACCCCTGTTCAGTACCAGTAAGGCTGCATCTGAATGCCTTTTAGACTCTGAACTTCACAAAAGTTGTGAACAGTGTGAAGAGTGTCCGGGAAAAAAAAAAAAAAAAAAAAAAAACCAAAATGAGAATGATCAGCAGCATACAATGTATGACCTATCAAAACCAAATAAGGAAATAGGCATTGCTTTTCTAAAAATGAAGACTTGAAACTATACATTTCAGAAAAAGAATTAGATTTGTTCTGTCTCCTAGGACTAAAAATACCCAAGTAATTTAAAAAGTTAGCAGGTTTCATCAACGAAGATGCTTTCCTTTAGAAGCAGCTTGATATGTAGGTTAGGAAGGAAAGTAGAAATCCTGCATGAGAATTCTGCATGTTCCCAGAAAGAGCTGTAATACAAGTGCAGTCATCCTTACCGGAAAAAGACTGTACCTCAAGGAGTTGTTGATCTACATGTGTGTTGACTAGAGTATGCCCAGGTCTGTACTGTCCAGAGTGGCCTTGAGGCTATGTTGTGCTGCACAGCTCCTCTGGCTGCAGGACAAGCTCAGTGACCTCACTGGAGCAGAGGAGCCTGCAAGGAATCTCCCACTTGGTACCGGTGATTATGCCATCCGCATGGCCTTGCCTTGAGTTAAAAGTGCCACAATAAATTCTTGTGCAAATATTATTGCTCTTTGACTGTAGAAATGCTGGAAGAAGTTGTTTCCTTGCAAGAAAATCCTATAGCAGCTCAAAAGACTGAATTTGGAGACTGACTTCTATGGACAGGGTCTCCACAGCATGCTGTATGGGGATAAGAGGCTCCCTTGATACTACGTCTCCCAGGGTTCCCAAATCTAAAGGGACATAAGGTTATCTGTAGCATTTTATCCTTATAGTGAATAAATAAATAATAAATAGAATTTTAAAGGTATCTAACAGAGTACCTTTCTTGCTGGCATCAGAAAGGACCAGAACCTCCTGGTGTATAACAAGTAGATAAACAAAGCAGAAACAAACAAACAAAAAAAAAATCATAAGACTACTTTCCAGATCCCATAGTGGATTAAAGAGATGTGGTTTTGTTTATGGTTTTGTTTGTTTGTTTGTTTTCTGAGGGTTTTTTGTTATTGTTCTTTTCTCACCTGTGTCTTTCTAACACTGTCTTTGTTGTTTGCTCTAATTTATGAAAATAAAAATGTGTATTTGCATTTATCATAATTTGATTTTGACTAAGGATATTTTCAAAATGAATGTGTTTCACCTTCAAGTTTATGGTAAGTTAATGAAGTGGAGAACTAGGATCCTTTTAAAGGTTCTTCAGGCCCCCAAAGCATTCCCTAGAACATCTAGCAAAACATCATCCCAAAGATAGTACTGCATACACAGATTTGACAACCAGCAAAATCAATTGTCAGGGGAGGAAGAAATGCCAAGCAGTGAATAGGAATCATCCAGTGTAATCTTTGGCTGAATGCAAGGTATCAAGGAGCTCACCAGAACTGCACTCATAGCTGGTGTAATTCGCCACACCCTCCCCTATGGGTGTCCTTACTCACAAAGTTTACAAACAGTAGTCTGAAAGAGTACAGAACAGTGGAGTATGTAGTATGACCTTGTAGAGTGAGATGGATTAAACACTTTCTAAAGCCCATTTCCAACCTCAGGATTAATTGATACTCTCAGGTATCTTATTTAAATCATACTTAGGAGAAAAAGACACTTTTTTCTTTTTTTCTGTTTCTCTATATTGAATCTGTAGTTACTTTAATTGTATAGCCTATGACTGAATTGTCAAAAATCCATTCTTAAACTCTAGATTTTCTCTGATGCTAAGAGGTTCAGAGTGACAGCTGAAAAACAAGCTGTTATCTTTCTGACAACATATATTCTGATAATCCTGGACAATTTTAGGAGTAATTAGTAATCCAAAATAATTTTATGAAAAGCAGCAGGGTGTTTCTCTACTAAACCGCATAAGCAACATGATCTTATAGGTCTCACAACAGGGTCAGTTAAGAAAATATATCTCCTAATGACTTACACTAACAATAAACACCAGAAAACTAGGAAATGAAACACCTGGGAAGTTTTTCCTGTTGTGTTTTTTTTTTTTTTAATCATATATTATAAATATTAATTACAAAATCTACATGCTCAGGACAAGGACTTTTATTTTAAACCACTTCTATATATATAAAGCTGCTAAGCTTAAAAAAAAGAAAAAAAAAAAGAAAAAAAGGACAATCTCAAAACCCTGCAAATGCCCCATCATTAGTTTGTATGGAAAACCTGTTCTTATTTTCTTTCCTGTATTTGGTTTATATGAGGAATTATTCTCATCTCTCTTTTGCAAAACATTCTTTCCCCTCCTATGGGAAATCTAATGGAATCTAGTTAAGATGTTATTTTCCCTTTGGATGTTTGCAATTTGTTTTTAATGCAGCAGAAGGAGAATGGAATATTTCCCTGTTGTTACACGTTAACAAGGATTTGCTTCCTTACATATGCTGACATTGTTATCATTTTCCCTTTAAAGTGGCTGCTGTTTGGAGAACACCTAGACTCTGCAAACATGCCTTATGTGCTATGCCTAAATATACAAAACTTTGTGATAAAAAAATGCCCTTTCTTTTGTCTCTGCTAAACATTTTGTTTCTGCAGTAGGTCTTACTGACAGTGTGCCATGTGGAGTTGTCTCTCAATTCCATAGTTTATCATGCCTTAAAATTATAACATATATTTATATATGAAATTTTGGAGACCTGATTGTGGAAGCACTTTAAATAATTTCTGTTCTGTTTAAACTGATGTCTGCTAAAGCTTCCAAGATGATAGACTTTTTAGATTTTTTTTCCCCAGTATCATTTCAGTATTTGTGAAAGTGTTTGTCTGATGACTTGACTGTGTACTGAAATATTAGCCTTGATCTGTACCTTCTCTTTTATATCTTGTATATTTAATTTTATTTCCTTTGATCGTTCTTTCTTCATCTTTGCTGATATTTTCTTTGTTCTTTTGCTCCCCCCAAACCAGTACTTTGCTCTTCTAAGACTCAATCACCTCCATTTTCATTTAATCCCTGACTATGCCACTACCTGGCATCTTTGTTGTCATAGTTCTGGTGTCTCTCTAGCGGTTATCTTTTCATCTGGCTATCTGATTTTGTTTAGATTTTAGTCTTTTAAATTCTCTGCATTGCTGGAGTCTCTTTTAATCTTCCCTTAGTAATGCTTCTTGTTATAGCTCTTGATCTTTCAGGGAGGAGTGACAAAACTGACAGGGACCATTGCTTATTAAATCTAAATTTAAAACACCAATATGTAGTCACTCATTGCTGCTGAGATATATAAAGCGTGTGACCAGAATTCAAGATGCACAGCACAATAAAGCCTTTTTTCTGCACCTGATGCATTCAGAGATTGCAATGGAGGCTTGTGGCTACTCAGAACCAGGGGTAAAATTTTTGACTGTGTATGACCTCACTTCTGCTTACCAATTAATCCAAGAGTTTTTATGAACGTTTGAGTTATTCACACATTTCTGATGGAGGATTTAATTTGAGTACAGGTGCACTAGCCTGGAAGATTTTGTACGTCATTAATACCTATTGGTCCAAGGAAAAGACAAGCTTCAAACTGAGATATGACTTTCCTAAATCACGTCATAAATACCCTCTTCTCTAAGTGGATGAATCAAAAATAAATGCAAATGTCACACCTGAAGAAATGACAAAGAAATTAAACATGTATTAGAAATGATATTTCACATTTTCATGTAGATGCAAGGACAAAAACTAGGTTGAAACATGAAAACATATTTTTAGGATATCTGAAATCCTACTTAAACTTCCTCAGTGTTTCTATTTGTGTACCATTATTAAATTTCTTCCTGATGTAGAGATATAAAAAAAAAATTACATCAGAAATCCTGTCTGCTAATGATTTTCCTACATTTTTACATGTGTGTGCGTTTATATGTATAAAAACAAATTTACATTTCCATGCTCTAATTAAAACTATAAATAACATTCCTACACATAAAAATGCCAAGAGATATATACCCTTTTATTTGTTTAAGTTGAAGATCCCCTTTAAATTTTATTTTTAAATTCCGGAAGGATAAGACAGACAGCTTATTCAGCAGATTGATTAAGGTCAAGTTACTTTTGGCATTATATGAATAATTTCTCATCCTTTTATCAGACAACATCCACATCAATGCAAGTGATTTCTGAAATTAAAATCATGAATGTATTTTTTAGGTTTGCAAGTGGGTGGAACTTCAAATTAGATGGATGAAAAAAATATGTGGTTTTAGCTTCCATTTTCCTGGAAACAGATTTTTTTTTTTTTAATTGCTTTTAAAGTTTATTAGATGTTGTATAGAGATGACTGGAGGTAAAATCAGAGGAAATCAAGAAGGTGTATTCTCATCCTAACAGAAGTTAGAATGGCACAGAATTGCAGGGTGAGATAAAACTGCTGCTCCCTGGATGGAACCGAGTTGGCTTGTAAAAAACCTATTCCACGATGAGTCCCCACACACACAATCTGCAACCGTGAGCACCTGCTAAGATAAAATGGATGGAACAGAGGGTGGAGCAGAGATAGGATAGGAGATATCCTGGCCAGGCTCCGCTGAAATCCTTGCAGTCAGGAGAACTTGATGGGACTTTTCAGCTGAGAAACTGCACAGCACCTGTCAACCGGGTGAGACAGGACAAGATGTCTTGCTGCTGAGCCAACAACTCTGGTGAAATCAGTCTCCTCAGATTAACTTGGTTCACTATGGCCTAACTGGAATGTCAGCACACACCTGTTGGGTAAGAACCACACTGAATTCACACTGAATACTTTTCCTGTGGATTAGATCTTGACTGGGTATTGCTTTGAATATGTTTTTGCAGTCAGATACTGTCACTGGCATTCCTTGAGCCTTAACCTGTCACAATTTTATATTTATTAAAAGTGCCATTCCATAGGCTGCTAGTGTGAGTTCTTCCCAGGCCCTGGCAGGCACCAGCACTGGATAACATACTCAAATAAAGTGGAAGGCCCACTGAGGGGTCTCCCCTATGCTGTTGATGTATTTCCCTGAATAAGTCAGTCAAACCACCCTCCACTGCAGCAGGACAGTTCAGCGAAGGGTTCCCATAAAAGGATGCTGACAGACTGGTCAAGAACACTGACAGATAAATCCAAGAGTAAGGTAAAAGGATCTTCCCTTTCCATGTGACCGATGTCATTGTGAGAAAATTTCTGACAGTATAATTTTTGCTAACAAAACTTTGTGTCAATACTGATATTTGGTGCCCTTTCTGCTCTTTACTATTCATATTCTTCAGAAAACAAAATTTGCAATATACTTTTGGGTTATCATATTTTCAAATATCTCAGACACAAACTCATCCCATGGAAAACAATGTACTGGACTTCAGTCTTTTCTATAGGGCCAAGTTCATCAACAGAAATCTCTGAAGGCAGAAAATTCTGTAGTGTTGAATAAAAAATATTCCTGCTTTTCACTACAGCTGCTAGCAACACCAATCCTTTATCAAAAGTCATCACCACTCACAGACCATTCCATCACTCCATGGTTCCATCTGTGGTGATCAAGAAAATAAACAAATTTTAAAAATCAGAGATACTTTTGCTCTTGCTCCCTCTTTGTTGTTGTTATCTGAGTAGTTCAAGAATTTCTTAAAACTTTTTCCAGTGTTTTGTTCCATGTGGATCTTTCTTGGTTGGAAGAGATACATCTTTTTTTTTCTTAATTCTGTATGATACACTCTCGCCAAGAACTTTTTATAAATTCTGATTAAATCCAGCTATTCACAGTTATCAGTGATCTGCTTTGGCTCCTGGGGTACTTCTTCCCTTGTTCTCAGCCTTTCTTCACAGGGATCCTGAGCCAATCCAGTCTGTTTAATTGCTGTTTCTCTGCACACCTAAGGGTAGCACTGCAGAAAAACAGTGGGTGGACGGCTCAGCACTGACTCATAGTCTTGGTGAAGATGATGGCGTGATGGATTAAAGCGTTACTGTGTGTGGCACACTGACAGACAGAAAGAGGGAGTTGATTGTGAGAAAAATCTGCATCTACCTCATTGTATTCTGAGACCTGTCTCATGTGAAGTGTGGGTAGGTGTATGATCTCAGCTCCCCACTTTTTCTAGCAGTTATAAAGTTTGTGGAAATTAAACTTGCTCTGAAATTATAATTCAAAATCAAGTGCAGTTTTGAGAAAACATTAAACATTTAGGTCAGAACTCTAATTGCTTTTCTCATATGAATAAATAATCTAGAGGGATATAACTTGTCATTGAAGTAATAATATATTCTCCTCACCTAAATATTTCAAGATGTGGTTTACACCTAATGAAATAACAAGATGTGAGTTTTTGACTTAAATATAGGCTTGCATCTCTCTCTACTTTTACTTGTAGAAGTAAAAAACTCTGTCATTTGCAGCCACAATGGTACAGTTGTTCTGCCAGAAACTAAGCTTAAAAAATCTTCATAGGCACTTTGCAGAGTTATTAAAAGTAAATGAAATTGATACCTCAAAACCAAATTTAAACACCAGTTCTATAAAACCAACTAATGTCAAAGGAAGGAAAAACTTATGTGATGAGGGTATCTGAAACAAAAAGAGAATTCACAGGGTTCTGATCTTCTATAATTAATTTGTCCTAATGAAACCACAAATTTTGTCCATGCTAAGCCATAGTTGTATTGAGGCTGAAAATTTGGTACCACTTTAAGTATGCAGGGAGGCATCAGGCTGTGACTTAACTTAGGAAGCAAGGTAATGCATTTGTGTGAATTTGGGTTTAATAGTTCAAAAAGAGTTCAGAAAAATTTCAGATTTCAAATACATAATACTGCAGAATTTCTTATGCAATTTCTGAGGTGAAAAGTAAGCTTTTCACATAGTAGGTGTTCTTATAATATCACATGTGCTGCAAACTAAAGCCCTATTCATAACACATATTTTTTGCAGACAAATTAATTATTATCTGTTTTATCATTGGGATCATTATGATGAATGCATAGATGATGTGCCTCTTTCCTCCCATTCTTGCAAAACAGTAATTAGGGTAGTTGAGAATTCCATCTAATTTTAAAAAGAATGCAAAACAAGTGTAATATACTTAACAGTAAGGATATCTCATATATAAAGATAATAAATCTTGGTAACTTAATCATAATCAGAATTAAAAAACCTTTAAAATATATAACACATGGGAAAGAGAAGCTAATATTCTCATTAGTGACAGCTGGAAAGGAGTAATTTATTATTTGATGGAGTTTCCTTGAGGGGATTCCTACATGAAGCAAGCATGTTTAATTGAAACTGCCAAAATCAATACAGGAGAAAAAAAATGTATAGTGTTCTTTGAGTTTAAATAAATCTAGAGAACACACTTAAAGAGGCAGGTCTAAGATCTTTACAACTAATATGGCACAGCAAAACAAGAATGTTGTACTCTACAAGCTATAGAGCAAGCTTGCTTGAAATACTAAGTATGGAAACATAACATATAGCAGGAAGTTTTTCATTTCTCACAAGATGGACTAGAAGCAGACTTATAATGTATGGATTAATTATACAAATACACGTACACACATATATATATACATATAATTTATTTATTTATAAAAGGATTCAAAAATTATTTAATCTTTTAAGGACTAAACATATCAATAAATTTACGAAAAAAATTACTTTAATGACAGGTACCTAGTCCCTAAATAAACATAAAATTATTTCAGGGCACTTATGTTGATGCATACCATTAGAATACTAGATACATTAGGTTTAAATTGAAGCTCCTTAAGTGTGGATGAAGAAAAATCTGCACTATGTCCCCACTAAATTTTTACTCTTAGCGACCTAAATTATTGCTAGACTCAGCTTTAGGGTTGTTTAGATGTGGAGTTACGGGACCCATAACTTTAAGCTTTTTCCCTGTAAATCTTTCCTTGGAATGTCTCTCTGGAAAACTCCATTGTAGCACCCTAGGATCCATGTGCTGAGTAGGAAAGCTGATCTGAGAACTACCAAAACACCACCTTAGATTACTCTGATGTGTTTCTTCTGGAAGTAGGGACCAAGACCTTCCAGAACTGGTTTGCTTTGTAGATATGAACATTTCTCTGGCCTCGGATGGACCGGAGAGTGGGCTATGGTTCTGCTGGTGACATTTGCTTTTAAGGTTTTGCCATGCAAGAGTTTTTTGCCCTTGATTCTCAAAGCCAGAAAGCATGACCCAGATTCCCACCCTTTCAGCAGGGCTTGCACTGCAGGGACCTAGAAGGAAACCTTTGTCCTGAGAAATGACTTCTGAAGACTCAGCCGCGTGGCTGAAGCAACAGGGCACTGTTTAAGCTAATTTGGGGGACCCCTTGTCACCTAAGAATCCCAGATTCCCACCCTTGTCTGTAAGAATCTGTGGTTTCAGCATTTCAGAGATGTGTCAAGGAAGTTTTATCTCTAGCTGTAGGCAACACTGAGGCCAAGCTCAGGATGGTAAAAGTCTAAGACCAAATCCATTGCGTCCTATTCTCGTCCAGCTTTGCAAATAGTAGCGTGCACATACTTTTGTCCCCAAGCATCATATTTGAAAGTAACCTAGGCCCCCAAAATAAACAGAATAAACAGAAGTAAATTTAGAGTTAGCAAGTAGTCTACCCGTGTCTGTCAGTCCTAAGAGAATGGGAGCTCTGAGGCTGTAAGTCAGAAGCAAGTGCAAATATTGAGAGCATTCTATTTAGTGGTAGGCTCCATGAAATTTCCAGGAATTAGTTCTACAGAGCATTTCCAGATCCCAGAAAGCTCATCTGGGAAATCTAGTATTTTTGTTATATAGCACTTTCTTACTCTGGGACTGTGTATATTTTTGTATTTCCATCCTACTTAAAGGATTTTACAGACAAACTACTATATCATGGTCTCTTTCCAGCCGTCTCATTGTGAAACTAATACTTTACCTTTTCTCTTTTCAGCAAAGTCAAATTGATGGGCAAAGAAAAGTGTAATGCAAATGTGTGTGCAAATCAAACTTGCTCCTAGGTAATTATATGAAGCATCTAATCAATCAAAATTAAGGTTTAAAAGTCTGACATCAAAGAACAGCCAGAGAGAGGCCAGCTGTGTAAATACTCTGTATAAATATATAAATGTAGGTTTCTGACTTCACTTCAAACCAGAAATTCAGATCTTGGATATTATAATGCTATTCTTATTAATTGAAATTTTAAGCCAAATCTCATAAAACCCCCCAAAAAACAAACAAACAAAACAACACACACAATTCTGTAAACTAATTCTAACTATTGTATGCAGTACATTTACATTTGGCAATAGTGGAAACTGCATTTCAAGCCCTTGGGTTTGTTATAATGACGATTACATAAAGGATAACCCAAGATGACACTCCTCCAGGCATCTGACAGGCTGACATTGACAGTATTTCAAGCTGCAATATTGCAACTGTCTGCAGGAAGGCAGCGCAATATCCAAAAAAGCTGGCTCTGCTCTAGTTTTTACTGTCAGATCTACTCCTCCTTCTAGTCTAAACAAATGCATTTGTTAAAGCTATCAAAAGACAAATATTATCTTTAATTTTTCAGACAAAACCAAATCACCCAAAAGGACATGAATTTAACGTCTGTGGAAAGACCATGCCCTCATTAAATCTGTCCTGCTCAGTAGACCAATATGTGTCTCATGAAAATGGTTTTTACTTGGCTGTGCAATCTTTCAGCTTGGGCATCACCTTATTGAATTGCTATTGGTAGTTTTTAGTTGGAACCAATATTAGAATATTGCAACTATCCAAGAAAACAAGTGTTACAAAAGCAGACATTCCAGAGATCAGGTAAAGCACAATAGAAAACTCGTCTATTAAAGAGAAAGGTATACAATTAGGACACTTTGGACTTCAGATTTTCTTTTAAAGTGCTATAACTACCATACATACTTAGTGAATATGAGTGTTTATGGGTCTGAAAACGATTAAAAACATTTTAAGAACAAGTTAAAATTGTTATGCTTTGATTTTGCTGTTTCACAGATTTCACAGAATATTCTGAGATGGAAGTGATCCTCAAGGATCCTCAGGTCCAGTCCTTGAGTGAATGGCCCACAGAGGGATCAAACCCACGACATTGGTGTTATTTGCACCATGCTCTAAGCAACTGAGCTAATCTCAGTAATTCTTTTATTTCATTCATCAGCAACATCTTTAAAACAATGTAATTACTGATAACTTTAATTAATTAATATAATGACACGGTTGCTGGCCAGCCTTCGCGTACGAAGATCCGGGGGAGGCCTCTTCCCTTTCAGACCTTCCAGCCTGCGCACTGGATTTTTTAGGTGAGACACAGGGCGCGCAGATCTGAGCCCACCCTTTAATCCCGAGGTTCAATCTGCCGGGCCAAAGCGATTCTGGACAGTGGCAGCTGAGGTCCTCCTCAGGACGTAGGCAGATTGCCCCCTTGCAGGGCTAACGAGCTCTGCCTGCCCGGGGAGCAGCCTGGCCGGGATCGAACCCTCGAACCCTGAGCCTCGGCAACTTGCTATGCCGTGTGCTTAACCACTACACCACCAGGGCTCCCATAATGACACGGTTACACTATAGGAAAATAACCTCCACAAAGACAAACAGGAATCAGTGTAGCTAGAATGTCAATCTTTCATATAAAGTGCAAAATTAGTATTCTCATAAGGTATAGTAATCAGGGCTCTTGTGGCACTTCTAATAAGCATAGAGTTGTTAATTCCAGTGTCTTGGTTAAATTTTGAGTAAATCAGTTTACTCTCCAATTCCAGTCAGACAGTTGCAGTCTTCATAACTTCTGCTACATTACCATAAATCAGCACATTCCAAGTGGTTACACTTCTGTGGAAGGGATTAAATTTTCATGTGTTTGGTTTGCAAATTGCTTTAGGATTCTCTGGAAAAAAATAGTAGTAAATATTGTGAAGTCAAGGAATAAAATTCCACCATGGGGCAAAATTTGTTCATTGAGCTAAAATAATTGGAGGATTGTTTTGCATTTTGTTTTGCTTTTTGTATCACAGAAGAATTTAGCCAATGCTGAGTGGAATTTTCACGTCTAAAACAAGTTTTAAATAAAAGGATTTGGATTTTTAATGCCAGGAAAGATACTGTTCTTTCCCAAAGTACTCCCTCCACTCCAAATAATTTTGTATGAGTCTGTCTTGTGAAAAGTATGATTCAAATTCCTTCAGTCTCTCCTGAATTAACTTTGACTGCTCAGTTTGAAAAATAAAAGAAGGTGAAGAGTATTTAATCACTTCATGGTGTGACATGATGTGTTAAATTAAAAATAATAGTAGAAAAAGATTTTTCAGCATCTTCTTTGTTGATGTTCTATCAAATTATTTTTACCAATTTGGTCCAACTCTTATTATCTCTGTTTGAGTAAAAATAGTGGCAAAATCACAGATGTTCAGTGCAAGAATTAATTATATATGGATTATTTCTCTAGAGTTAAAATATAATTCTTTCCTTACGCAGTGAAAGCAAAAACAAATATGAAAATACCATGAAGAATATTTCATCTGAATTTTTATATTTTCATTAATTGTACATAGTAGGCCATTGAAACTAAGAAAATAAAGAAGGAATGTGTTCCCAACACAACATCCAAATATTAAACATTTGCTTTTTTCTTAAGGAATTAAAATGTCTTTCTTTTTTCCCTTCTCACAGATAGTCAGAAAATAATAATATTCTATACTCATTTGTCAAGGTGATGAGATATTTTTGTGTTGAAGTAGACAGTGGAGAGGTCTAAGATCCATAATTTGACTCTAAAACTATCCACTTAACTCTTTGATTTTAGTTTCTTTATTAGGTTTCTATTGCTTATTAATAATTAATTCTAAATTAAGTGGTTTTAGTCACAATCTCCTCAGAGGCAAAGCAAAAAATATCCCACACCCTAACAAAAAATTAATCAATCAATCAATCAATCAATCAAGTAATCCAAAAGTTATGTTCTGCCTCATATGGCTTTAAATGATTTATTTCTTTATATCTTTTGTGATCCTCACATTTAAAGCTGTTTGAGAGTTAAAGAAGTTCCTAATTTGGAAAGATGTGTTGCCTTGCCCTCTCTTTTGCTTTATAGGTGCCCAGAGTATTTTTCCTGAATTTTTTAGACCATGAACCATTGACTAGCATTTCCATATTTCCATGCTTTACAAAAGTATCCAGCACAATGGAGCACTTAATCTCCCACAGACTTTGAGGGAGAATTTTGAGGTGAAAAAACTTTGACAAAAATTTCAAAAGAGCCCTCAGGTTTATTATTTTGCTTTTACAGCAAGTAACACCTACCTTGCTGTTGCAAATTGATAGCTATCAAAGCATTTTCTATTTCAGCCATAGATTCCAAGGAATCTGACAGATTATCACAAACACTTGTATCAGTTATAATATGACAAAAATTCATTAACCAGAATGTGCTTTGTGTGATGACATATACATAGATTTTATATATATATATATATTACAACACTGTTTAACCGTGGGCTTTAACAGAATGTTAAAATCTCAGAATGTTAAAATCTGCAGTTCTTCTATTTTAATGACTGGGTTTTTTTCTTGATCTTCTGAGACATCCTTCATAGACAAAATAAGGAAAGGGACCAGCCACAATATCATCTTTATGGAAGATCTTCCTAAAGTGTGAACATAAGTTTTCTGCTCTTTCCTCCCTGCTGTGTTGATTTCTATTGCTTCCTTTTTCTTCTCACCTGTCTTCAATCTTCTTCATTTTACTTGCCTTCTATTAAGAGCCCGGCTTAGCAAAGCAGCTGGTGCAACATAGCTGGGGCCAAATTGGCACATGAAAAGCAGTACTATGTTCAGTGATTTTTTTTCAAGAACTTAACTGCAGGAAAATGAAAAAGTGACTGTGTTTTTTTCTTTTTATTTTTATTTTCCTTTCCTTTTCTTTTTTTTTTTCCTTTGTATATGTGTGTATAGTATGTGGCTATCAATACACTTGGTTTTATCCCAAAAGAAACTGGTTAAGCCGAACCTAAGAACTTGGAAGAAAGGCCTGAAACTAACTTTTCTTTTGACACTTTCACACAATTAAATTTTCTGTAGTATTTAGAAATAATAATTCTTGTTTTTCTTTCTCCTTGGTCATAAAGAGACATTATAATGAAGAAAACTATAAGGCAGTCCTTTAAAACATAATATTTCCCATTTTTCTGTGGAGGGTAGTTTCTATGCAGATATTTCCTGTTATCTTCTATTTCACTGTATGTGCAATTAATATTAAGAGAAAATTCTTACTTGATGGTATGCAATTAGTGTAAGGATATCCTGTAGAGAAACCCAAACTGAAATTACAGTCAACAATGTGAGGAGGAAAAAGATTTCAAATATATTTAAATTAATGTAATCCATCCAATCAGAACTGTACACTCTTTTATTCTCTAGCAGCATGGAAAACTTCCTCTATTTTTGACATCCCTAGAAACAACTACAGCAGCCTTCACAAAACAGTACTTTTCGAGCAACCTCAGCCAGCATATGATATCAACCACTTTGCCAAAAGGTGGTGGCTCTGAATAGAGGAGTCAAGTGAAAACAAACAGAAGCAACTAATCCGTCATCCTAGGAAACAAATCTGAGATTCATTGCTTAGCAGTGTAGGTCTCATTCATGTAGATCTGTGATCTATGTGAGGTAAACAACAACAAAAAAAAAGAGGACGTTATTTTCAGAGCAACTGAATGAAATTAATTTTTTTTAAATTAAAATACAGTCATTGGGTAAATCCTAAAATATTTAAAACTATTACAATGAATTTATATGCTTTCATTCATTTCATATAGCAGGTTTATCTGGAGACCTTACAAACTATCATTTATCAGGAACACTTACACTCAATTATTTTTCCCCCAGAAATATGCAAGTCTTGCCTAATACAATTTTTTTAAAGACTCTAAAATTACATTCATTAGTTACTGAAGTAATAATGGTCTTTAAGAACAGCTACTAACCTAAATGAAGTCAAAGAACACAAACTGCCTAGGAACGGTCCTTATGTAATCTTCCTGCCTATAATGTCTGAATACCAAAGGAAAGACAGCACCTAGGCTCTGAAAGGCAAAGTGCTGTTCTGAGGAAGAGACCATGCCCTTTGTCATGGTCAGGACAAGGTCCTTTGGACTTTGAAACGCTGAATTCTGACATTATATGCTTATAAGTGGCTTAGGGTGAAACCTGAACATTTTCCCAAAGACATTGGGGAAAGAAATCTTTTTGATTGTATTTTTCTGCAGTGTTTGCACAACAGGATTCTGGCACTTGACAGTAGCCTCCAGAAAAACCTGCTATATAAAATGACAGCAGTAACCATTAGGAAAAGTGGCAGCAGACACTTTGGGGCTTTTTTCACCCTGTACTCAGGCAAAAGCTCTCTATTCTGTCGTTCATGTTGTGCACAAAAAGATTGGTGCTTATCAGCATTGACTCAAAGTGATAGAGCTGGTGGAGGATGCGGCCATGCCTGGGATATGGCAGTTGCTATTACCATCCTATTTTTTTGCCAATCCTTTTTCTCACCATAAAGATATCTTTTTCTTAGATTTCCCCCCTCCTTGTTTAAATAGGCAGTAAAAGAGCTATTTAAACTTGATTATCATGTACTCGCTGTTTGGGCTACCTTATTACAACAGAATCTTTTTAAAGGCATGCCATGAGGATGACATTAAGTAGACTCTCTAAAGCAGTAAGTTGTCTCTCTTAGAGGTTTTATTGTCAAGTAAGAGAGATTATACCCAGGTGCTCTGTGTTCCTTTTCATTCTTCATCCTGGTTGCTCTCTGCTGAAGTCAGAGATCATCATATTTTGGTGTGGTTCAGTGAGTCTTGCATAATCACAGAATCACAGAATGACTGGGTTGGAAGAGACCTTCAAGGTCATCAAGTCCAACCCATGTCCTAACACCTCAACTAAACCATGGCACTGAGTGCCAAATCGAGTAGTTTTTTGAACACATCCAGGGATTGTGACGCCACCACCTGGGCAGACCATTCCAATACCTTATCACTCTTTCTGTAAAAAACTTCTTCCTAATATCCAACTTGTATTTCCCTTGATGCAGTTTGAGACTGTGCCCTCTTGTTCTGTCAGTTGTTGCCTGGAAAAAGAGACCAACCCCCACCTGACTACAACCACCTTTCAGGTTGTTGTAGAGAGCAATAAGGTCAACTCTGAGTCTCTTTTTTACCAGGCTAAAAAAACACCAGCTCCCTCAGCGTTCCTCATAGGGCTTATGTTCCAAGTCCTTCACCAGCCTTGTCACCCTCCTTTCAACATGTTCAAGAGTCTCAAGGTCCTTCCTAAACTGAGGGGCCCAGAACTGGACACAGCACTCGAGGTGCAGCCTCGCCAGTGCTGAGTACA
>VZRF01002164.1:81687-98777 GCA_013396875.1 Vireo altiloquus
AATACCCTCATCCATATCATCAATAAAAATATTCAACAAAACAGGCTCTAGAACAGATCCCTAAGGGACACCACTGGTGACTGGCCGCCAGCTGGATGCAGCCCCGCTCACCACCACTCTCCGTGCCCGACCATCCAGCCAGTTCCTGATCCAGCAGAGAACGCTCCTATCCAAGCCATGTGCTGCCAGCTTTTCCAGGAGTATGCTGTGGGAGACAGTGTCAAAGGCCTCGCTGAAGTCAAATAGACAACATCCACAGCCCTTCCCGCATCCACCAGAGGGTCACCTGGTCATAAAATGAAATCAGGTTGGTCAAACACGACCTACCCCTCCTAAACCTGTGCTGGCTGGGTCTGATACCCTGGCCATCCTGTAAATTCTGTATGATGACACTCAGTACAAGCTGTTCCATTGCTTTACCAGGTACTGAGGTCAGGATAACTGACCTATAGTTGCCAGGATCCTCCTTCCTACCCTTTTTGTAAATGGGTACGTTGGCCAGCTTCCAGTCATCTGGAACCTCACAAGTGAGGTATTGTAGATTTTATGGTTAAGGTAATTCTTTACCTTTACTTAAAAAACAAATACAACCAAAATAAACCAAGCAGAAATATGCTCGGCCACTCCCACTGCCTCAAACCATATCTTCAAGCCTTAGAAATAAAGTTTAGTCAAGAAATTTCCATGAGCCATTCCTACATCCTCAATTGCAAGTTTCTGCTATTCACTACCTGGAGTATATGAGGAAGGGATTTCATGAAAATCCTGATGCACAGAGGAAGGTATGGCAAACTGGCATTGCCTTTGACAAATCCTCATTGCACGAGCAGCTGTGTTTCATGATGTTTTATTTCTGGATGATAGGGTTTAAACTGAAACCAAGATATGCCAAAAAAAGAGTCCAAATCAGTAAGTTAGAGCAAGCTGACTAACCAAATAATACTTAGAGATCTCCCTACTCTGATTGGAATTTTCTTTTTTTTATGTGAAACTTTCTTTTCACCAGGGAAGTAGAAGAAAAAATGGCTCTCACAGAGAAAAATTGAAGAGTTGAGGCAGAGGTTACAATAAAAGGAAGCCGTAAGTACATATGTTGAGGAGGAAGCAAAAAGCTTAAATACATGACTCAAACCCACACAGAATTAGCCCAGCTTCTATGTAAGAGAGAGGGTAGAAGCAAAATCAGAGGGCAAAAATATTGCTTAGATGATCAAAAGCTGTATTTTTATACAGGAAGTGATTAAAATGAGAAAAGCAGAGAGGATTAGAATGGAGGTGGTAATTAGAACAGGCCATTCATTTTTCCCATTAACTTACATACTAGCACTGTCCTGATTTGCAAGTTTATGAATTTCTAGACTTTTAACCTGGATTCTTCATAGCCAATTTGCCCACATTTCATCTAGAAGCCATTAGTAGACTCCACAGGTAGAAGTGCTTTGTGCTTGTTACGTGATATTGCTTTTATATGTCTGAAAAGAATCCAGCTTTTCATCATTTTTGGTTCATGACATCACTGAGTTACAGATATAATACAGAGGTGAATTTATCTAAATAATGAAAGGCTGAATTCCTGCTGACAATGAAATTAGTATTCATTTACTGTATCTGAAGAAGCTATGATAGGTTTCCCAGGTGAAAGCAAATAAAGAATTCTTTGAAGAATTTGTTTCCATACTTTTGTACTACAAAACAATGCAGCTTGGTATAATACTTTTATGGGAAATTTAGAGGGAGTGATGTTGTAACAGGACTAGTTAATCCAGACTAAAATTTGTGGAAGGAATAGTATATATTCACAATTATGTATTATGTGTAAATAAGGGGAGGAAAAAGAGGAAGAAAATAAAACAGCTCAAATATTTTATTATTAATCCTATAAAAAAACTTCAGTTTATTTCAGCATTCATCCTTTTCTACAACTTTTAAAACCTTCAAGTGGCTGACTGGAGTTATCAGCAGTCCTGAATCAATCACTGTACTAAAAAAAATTAAATTTGAGGAGAAGCAAAAACCCAACTAAACAAATCAACCAATAAAACCCAATCAGTATTTCTTTTGAATTTTGGTTCTTCTAGCTACCAAAGAAACAAACAGTTGATAGTCCTGAATGTGTGTACTATTAAGGAAGTGAGGAAGGGATGTTAGGTTACACTCTCCAGGTTCTCCTGTCCATTCTGGAAAGAGAGCTCCAAGTATTCACTCACCAGTGCCAAGGAGGTCATGCCAGGTCCTTCCTGATGACAGGAACAAACCAGAAAAATGCAGACAAAATGTCCAAATCACAGTGGTTAAACACAGAACTACTTAGCAAGAACTCCTGACCCACACTGATAACATGGTCTGTTTTACTTTATGCCTCTTTTCCTCCTGATTTTCCTTCCTAGTCTCTTCACCACTCATGAACTTTTGCCCAAATAAAACAAAAAAACAAACACCTGATTCCAGTCATTCTTACCCTATTGGCTTAATTCTTCTTTCTTGGTATCCCTCTCTTGATATTTGTGTAGGCTTACCATGGTAATTCCTCTTCAGTCAAGGATCCACAAAGTCACAAGTCTATTTTTCCTGTCTACAAGATATTTTTCCCACCATTGTCTTGTACTGCAGCCATAAATCAGGGTTAACCATCTGCTTAAACTTTACGTTCTCTTTGATTTAAGAAACATTCAGCAGATTTTCATGTTGCTATCCTATTAATATAACTATATGGCCAGAGTAAGTAATTTATCTGCAGATCTCAGCAACATCATCTTCCATTTCCAAATATATACCTTACCCCTTTGAACAGAAAAGGCCTTTGGTATGTGTCCTTTCCAAGGTGTGGGATTCATTACAAGTACTTTCACTAATTTAAAAAGTGAGCACAACCTTGATGAGCTGACCTGCTAAAATGAATGTGCAGATGTCTGAAGCAACTTGTGCTAAAGAAAATGGAAGAAATAACTTTACTCTTTTTACCCCAGTGGTTCACTGGCGATCTGAGCCCAGTCAGTTCACAGAACCAGACTGTGTGTGTTCACTTGTTCACCTGTGTGTGCATAGAAGCCTCATCCAACTCATTCTTTCATCTACGCTTGTAGGGCTGATTCTTAGGTTTAAAATATTCAAAACCTAAACAGTATTTAAAGATCTTGTGAAGATTATTCTATTGGCAGGAGATACCATCTAAAAACTTCTAGTGGTATGCATTGGTAAAAGGAACGGTGTTGTTTTCCACAGGCACAAAACTGCTTAAATTATAAAAATTTCAACATAGCTACAGATTGTATGAAGTACTTCCTAGGACAAAACTGTTCTTAGATCAGTTGAATCAAGCATAGTCGCTCACAATACTTTCACAAGGAAGCAGTAAAGAATACTGAAGACAAATAAACAGTTGGACATTTTGGTTTTGTTGGGGTCTTCTTTAAAAAAATATCATTTTGTCCTACTAAATGTTTTAATTTGTTCCATTATGCCATAATAGTATGAAGACAGCACATTTTTTGGGTTTTCCCTCTTTTTTTTCACCTCTTCCTCCCCACTGTTTAATTTCTTTTTTTTCTTACATCACTCCCTCTTTTTATAATTTATTCATTTCTATAGAGGTATTTTCCTGTAATTTTTCAGTTCCAGAAGCATGGATTCCTTTATTTGTTCTTAAGAAATAGTAAGATTTTATCATACTATTTTTTCAATGGGGACAAGTAAATAAATTTTTCAACAAAGCAACAATAAATTGCATACTTACTTCATTTTCTCTATATTGCCAACATGTTATGCAAGAAGACAATAATAACATTTATGAAAAGTCAAAAGGTATTTACTCACTTGAGAGATTTCCTTATCTGTCTGTAAATTAAATATAAGCATGCTGCAAACACAGAAATAAAGAATTAAATCAAGCTGTGCATTAATGAATTGTACAGGTTCCTATGCCTATTCCATGGTCTAATCTATGCACTAAACCTGTTTTGATCAAGCAGCATGGAATTAATAGAAGGGAAGGGGTGAACATGTAATAAACATGTAATAAACACACACTGATCAAAATTTCAAATTCACCCTGATTTCATATATTTCTAATTTTCTTACTATTATTCTTGAAAACACATTTTCTAATGTCACTAAAAATTCACAGTGCCAGAAACAGAACCTGTACACAGTATCTCTCATGGTTTTATAAAGTAACACTGCAACCTACTGCAAAATAATGGTATATTGTTACTAAAATCCAGGTTTTCTCCAGTATGCACGTAATAAGGTAATCAGCTACTTTAAAACAAACAAAAAAATAAACCCCAAAATCCAAACAAAAACATAAAGAAAAGGATAATCACAATCTGAACTTCTTTGAAAACGCTTTAAACTCTTTAGCCTTAAGAAACATTTTTCTATCATAAAAGAAAAAAATAGATAATAAAATGATCCTCAAAATATTATGAATTTTTTTTTCTCAAATGTTTTAAGATTAGTATGAAATCTACAAGTAGGAAATCATTCACCACAGTCTAGAAAGGAAAAATACAAATACTCCCAAGCTTAATTTTTAATATCTTTACCTTCTTGTGAGTTCATTGTTTTTTTTTCCCAGAAGGACAAATATTTACACTTCGGTCTATTATTCCAGAACTTTATGCTGTTTCCAGAGTATAAAACTGCAAACAAATTTCTATTTTGTAATGTGTTGAAGATGTACCTACACCTGAAGGAACCTTTTGACAGATGCTAATTCCTTGGGGACATGTGATTGACACCTACAGAGAGGCATGTGGATGCCTGCACCTTTTAGGTACTAAGTACTAGATTTCCTCTTTGCTCACATTGAAGGAAAAAACCTGTATGCTCTGCTAGCCTTCTTTCATGAGAGTAGCCAGAGAAAACATCTTTTCTCTTGCTTTTATCACAGTGAGCTGCCAGACTCAAGTCACTACGGGAGCTGTGCCATCCACCTGCTTAATTCAGGAATCATGCTGGTTATTGCAACCCAGGTCAAGGAACTGATAAACAGTTCAGACCATACATTATCTTCAGCTGACAAAATCTTTTACCCTTTGAGCCCATAAAGAGTGCTTCAGTAACTACATTGGACGCTGTGCATCAGGCTTCGCTTTATCTGGCTTTAACTGTCTGAAATCAGGTGACTAATCCATATCATCATCTGGTATTCCTCTGGGCACTTAAAGAAGGTGATTCACCCCATCCTACTATACATGTCCAAGACAGCAAGGACAAATTGTCTGTTGGAGTGCCTATCTCTCTCCACTGACTGTCATGGAAGCCTGCCTTTCCTAAAATAGGCATCTAATCTTAGATGGAACTAATAAAGCAAGATCAATTCAGTCCCACAGCAGAAAATATTAGCATAGCCCTTTGAATGTAAATACCATTTCCTAAAATTCTTGGATTCCTGATTTCAGACTAATCAATTTATTACACATGATATTTTATTTTCTTTGCATTTTTAATAGATCATCTGTACTACTCACAAGTCACGCAGGCTCATATAGCCATTTACAAAGAGCCGATGGCATTGTGCTGGAAAGCCTATGGATTTTGGCATTAAGTAAAGGACTTTGTTGAAGCCAAAGAAGCTGAAGCTTATAAAAAAGTGAAAGCAGAAACTTAGAATAAAACTATGAAATGCCCCTGTCTTAGAAATCTGACTTTAAAATATGAATGACAGGAACATAATTGTACTGCTGAGACTAATCTCCTGTTTGCATACTTGATTATTTCAATTATATAGGTATCCAGTCAATTATGAAACAAGTTATCTCAATATGAAGCCATACCAACAAAACATAAACTGCTCAAATAGAGTTAAAATTCTTGAAGACCTTGAAGACTTCAACCTAAATTATTCTTTATATTCCTGAAAGACAAAGAGGTGACTGTATAATATATTAAAAAAAATTAAGAAAAACACCTAAAAATTTCTCACTCTAAAAGTGTGAGAAATACCAAATGATGACATGTTCACTGACAAGACAAAATCAGAACATGTCAAGAAAACATATTGCCAGAATATTAACTAATTAATAGTGGTTTAAAAATAATTAAAAGACTGTCAGAAAGAAATAGGTTACTGACAGAGTCTAAGGTTAATCTTTCCACTAAAGAAAACCTTACGAGAATTTCTATTTCTCAGGTACAAAAATCACATATTCCATATAAATCCTTTCGTTTAGCAGTGTAATTCTGCCCTTCTGAGCCAACAAATTGACTTAATAATTGTCTTTCAGAATGGTAAAATAATATTAGTTTAAATTTAATTAAATAGATTGTCATGCAAATTATTTTACATTACTGATGTTTTCCATCATGCAACATTTTAGAATGCTGGTCACTCAACTCATAGTGTATGAATTCTCTTATATTTCAGAGAAAAAATACTTACAGTGATAATTGTTCATAGTTTCCCACATGCCTTGTCCCTAATTTGCTATTTTCTAGCACAATGCTAGCTGTAAATTTATTAAAACTATTATTAAATAATATTTATTTGTTTTCTACATAGAAAAGAATAGAAATGAATGTGACAAATATATGTTATTTTCTCAGCTAACTACTTGATATCATACAGATGCTTTAGTAATGGATGTGAGGTAAAAATTTAGCCAAACTAAATATCTATCCAGAACAGTACAGATTCAGGTCAATTACAATGCCTAGTTGATTTATTAGGTAATAACTAGATATTCTCTTTTTTGTTATTTTATACATAAACACAATATCTACACTTTCTTGAAACATTGCCGTAATCATGTATGTGCAGTAATGTTGAACAAACCTCTTAGAACTACTGGAAGTGTGGGACAATTGCCACAATAACGTGGGAAAAAACGTGAACAGTAAGTTAGAAATATTACAGATGTAAGTTGGAAACAGTTTTGAAGAGCTAGAAAAGTTCCCAGAAAACAGAAAGGAAAATCTGTGTAAATCTCTACTGGGATATATCGCCTCTGGTCACTGTAACTGTTTCAATTTTCAGATAAGTGTATTCAGCAGTGCTTTACAGCCCATGTACCCTGCAGCCTCCTGCCAGTGGAAATTAGGTGCACACTGCTGTCTTTCTTCACATGAGTTGACATGCAGCAAAACTTATGTGGGTTGTATATTGTAGATGTAAAATAGTGCATAGTGTAGGTGTACAATGCTACAATTAAACATATCACTATGACTGAAGTTTTATAAAGGCAAACATGTACCGTAGTAGAGAGTTTTTCAGTCTGGAACCCATCTGAAGAAGGACTGGAAACACACCAACTAGTAACAAACCCAGTTTTCTTGAAGTTCTCCAAACAGGGATGAAACGCTTCAGGGGTCATACCTCACACTCCATTTGTACACACAGGAAAATGCATTTCAGTCTAGAAACCTAAGACCAGGAATTATTGGCTAAATAAAACCTGTCTGTGAATGGCTCAAAGGTATCTAACAGTTGTGAGTTTCGTTTTGCCAAACAGCATCAAAATTGCACCTGGTGTAAGCCACCAGGAAAGATGCTGAACTCCTGTTGGCTTGGTAAATACAAGCCCACCAAACACAGGCTTTATGTAAATATAGGTGCAAAGGACTCAGGTAAGGCACAAGATATGCAGAACTGTGGAGCAGCATTGGGAGAACAGAACTAGCTGCTGGGACAAATCACAGTGCTGAGACAGGATTATACAGGTTTGTAAAATTAAGGGAAAAGGGTTCCTCCTGAAGTGATCTGGAATTCTGTTTGCAGCCATGGGTTCAAGGACGTAACGCTTCAGTGCGTTATTAGATTTTTAAAGATATTTTCAAAGTAATATATGTTCACCTCTATAAGGTAGAACTATGCCTGCTTCTCTGTCATCAGATCTTTTTAAACTAAGAATCTCTTTCTAAAGACATTTCATCTGATGCAGGAAAACACCATACTTCCATCTTCATTCTTTTTTTTTGTGTGGTTGAAACACTTTTTGATTTTAGATCTGAAAACTTTTCAGCAATGTGTTTTAAATAGCTCAGTCAATATTAGCCATTCTTCATGTTGCTCTCATTTCACGTTGACTTTTAAATGGCCTTGTAACTGCTAAAGCAGCAACTCTATCTAGAAAGGGGAGACAATGTTCCCTACTGAAATTTTTTTTTCTTCATATTTTGCTATATTTAAATGAGGGAATTTATGTTGTTTTTATAGCTATACAAATATATGCAGAATGTAATGATATGGACAAGTCTTCTCATCCAATCTGCTGAAGCTTATGTGTCTGTGTCGTTCTAGCCTTCAGAAGTTCAGAACATTCCTCCAAATCTCAAACTTAAAGTTTTCAGCATGCTTTTTAACTTCCGTGTTTACAAAAAGTATGATTGCTGGCTACTCCACTTTCACCATAGACAGGTCCTAGAACTGAAGTAAAAAGGTAGGAGGAAGTGTCAGAAGATCAGTGTTTATCAGGTTGCCATGCTGTTGCCCTGCTAGGCAGATCAGCTGCTTGCTCACTGTCCACTGGTGGAATGGAGGAGAGAATGGAAAAGGTAAAAATGAGAAAACTCATGGCTTGAGACAAAGAGATTTCGTAGGTAAAACAAAAGCTGCATGCACAAACAAAGTAAAATGATGACTTAATTCTCTCTCAGTTCCCTGCTAGTATAGGACAAAATAAAGTCTTTAAATCTGATGTTCCTTAGTTGCAAAAATATCACTCCTGGGATTTATTTTAAGTATTCATTTTCTTTTGTCCTTTACAGAGTGAAATCTCAACTTTAATTTTTGTGCTTTAGAAGAAAATTATTTTCCTTTTATTCTGAGTAGCCATATTCAGCTACATTTTTTTCTTCTCAGTTTGCTGCAATAGCTTGCAGAACTGATGGTTTATCATTATCACCACTATGATGATTGAAAACATCTGTTTGTGTAGCCAAACAAGAAAAAAACATTTTCAATGTAAAAAATCAGAACAAACCAATAATATTAAAAGTACTGTCTACACCAGAAAATCAGTGTCAATACTTTTACATGCAGCACATAACCAGTTTTGGACACATACAAGTCAAAACCTGTATGGTTTTATTATATCTATGGGTCCCTGACTAAAGTCTAGTGAGCTAACAATTCTTGTGAAACAGCAATGGCAAAGAGCAAAGCCAGTCATGGTTTTTCTCTTCAAAAATCATGGGTTTATTTTTCCATTATGAAAAAAATAAAACATTCAAATGAGGAAGAACTATAGATGACTACTTTCAACACGTCACATGCAATTCAGAAAGATCAACCTCCTTTCTCTTCTCAACGAAATACTGAATTTTGGTGAGTTTGCGGATTAGGTACTCACCTGAGTGTTTCTATAATAGGAAATTTTAAAGAAAAGATTTGGAACACATTTAAATTCCTTTGGCCTATTTTGTAAAGATGATATTTCTAACTGTATAAGTTAAAGGGAATTAAAAGAAACAATCAATTTGACGTGGTTCTTGGTCCTAATCTATTCTCTTTTTCATGTTGTAAATCTCCTATTTGTAGAAAAAATATTCTTTCTTTCTTCCTTTCTTCCTCCCTCCCTCCCAGTTGGGATTCTGATGAATTATTCTTTGAAGAACTAAGGGACACTTGCAAGACAACTGCCCTTGTCCTTATGGGGAACTTCAACTTGCCAGAAATGGGGAGCATCACATAGCTGGGCCAGAAGATTCCTAAAAATCCCTGCATGACAACTTTATGGAACAGCTTCTACGGGAGTTGACTCAGAAAGATGCCCTCCATGATCTGCTACTTTTCTGCAGAGAGGATCTCATGAGCAACATAGACATTGGCAGCTGTCTGGCCACAGCAACATGAAGTGACCAAGTTTAAAATCATTCTCAATAGGAGGAAAAGTGTCAGCAAAACTTTTCCTCTGGACATAAGGAAGGTAGACTTCAGGCTGCTCAGGGAAGTAAGTACTTACTCACTCGTAAGTAAATTCCTCTGGGAAAATCTTTTTGCACGTTTTTTTGGGGTCCATCAATGCTGGTCGCTTTTAAAACCTCGCTTCCTAAGGGCACATGTGCAGGCAATTCCCAAATGTCAAAAGTCAGGCAGGCACAGCAGAAGGCCAGCTTGGCTAAACAGGAATCGTCTCCTGCAAATAAGACAAAAAAGAAAAGTGTATGTGACATGGGAAGAATACAGAAATACTGTTTGCCACTCTCGAAAGAAAATTTGTCCAGCCAAAGCTCAACTGGATATGAAGTTGGCCAGAAATGTGGGTGACAATAAAAAGGTTTTATAAATATATTAATGACAGTAGGCAGTTTAACAATAATATCAGACTTACAGGATGAGGATGCTCATCTCACAGAGACATAGACAAGTCATCAGTCGTAGCCAGCCTCCCTCATGAGGGAAAAATACTTCCTGTCGAACCTGATTTCCTTCTATGACAGNGCAGGATGAGGATGCTCATATCACAAACAGAGACATGGACAAGTCATCAGTCACAGCCAGCCTCCCTCATGAAGGAAAAATACTTCCTGTTGAACCTGATTTCCTTCTATGACAGGATAATTCACCTAGTTGATCTAGGAAAGCCTAGTACATATAATCCTTTTGTACTTCAGCAAAGCATTTGATACTCTCTCACAGCATCCTGGACAAAGAATCCAGCACACGACTGGATAACCATGTTACGTGATGGGTGAGGTCTGGCACAAAGAATTGTAGTGATAGAGGTAACATCAGGCTGGCATCTGGTCACTATTGGGGATCCATCCTCAGCCCAGTTCTCTTCAACATTGTTAATGACCTGAATGCAGGACTTGCAGAAATACAGAGTAAGTCTGCCAATGATGTCATATGGGCAGGAGCTGCTGACTCCCTCAAGGGCAGACACCCTAAATAGAGACCTTGACAAACTAGAGAGATGGGCAGTCCCAACCTTATGAAGTTTAACGAGGACAAGTGCCAGATTCTGCACCTGGGACAGGGCAGTCCTGGTGTTGTGTGTGGACTGGGGTACAGGAGGCTGAAGAATAGTGCAGTGGAAAGGGATCTGGGGTTTCTGGGCAGTGGCAAGTTGAACATGAGTCAGCAGTGCCCTGGTAGCCAGGAGAGCCAACCCTGTCCTGGGGGGCATCAGGCACAGCATGGCCAGCCAGGCAAGGGAGGGCATTGTCCTGCTCTGCTCTGCACTGGGATAGCCTCACCTCGAGTCCTGTGTGCATTTTTGTCATAAAAAAGACATTAAGATATTAGAGAGTGTCCAAAGGAGGGCCATGAGCATGGAGAAGGGTCTGAAGGGGAAGCCAAGGTCACTAGGTCTGTTCAGCCTGGAGAAGAGGAGACTGAGACGAAACCTCATTGCAGTCCTCAACATCCTCATGAGGGGAAACAGAGGAGGAGGTACAGATCTCATCTGTTTCATGAGCAGTGACAGGACTCAAGGAAACAGCAGGAAGCTGAGTTGGGAGAGGATTGGGTTTGATATCAGGAAAACGTTCCTCACCCAGACAGTGGTTGGGCAGTGGAACAAGCTCCTCAGGCAAGTGGTCACAGCATTTGCACAATGCTACCAGGCACATGGTGGGGTTCTTGGGGTGTCTGTTGGGCTCAATGGTCCTGATGGGTCCCTCCCAACTCAATACATCCTATGATTCTGCGATTCTATGATCACAGAATAAATCAAACACCAAGACTGAAAGTTATCTTTTGCTGCCATGTAAAAACAAAGCCCTTTTGTTTCACACTTTCTGTTATCACATCATAAAAAAAAAAAGTTGATTATGAAGTTTGAGGAAAGACAAAGCATACAATGCCAGTATTTTTAAAATAATCCAGATTTTTAGAATGCATAAAATGTTTTTTGTTAGTCTTCTGGGGAAATAATATTTTTTGCTTTATGCTAATGAATTATTTTATGCATGTTTGAATAGGGCTATAAAGAAAGTAGTTTGGACCTGACAAAGCTGTCTCTTCCCTGCTAACTGGGACAGATTCCAGATTCTTAGTTACCCATCAGCCTAGACAAGTCTCTCCCCAAACATCCAGGATTAATCTATAATCATACCTTCCTGGCCTGCGGCAACAAGTAAGTGTGACCCCACACATATCCAATGCCGTTATAGCTTATTCATCTTTTGTTTTAAAGAACAGGTCTGGAAGCTTCACTGCCAGTTCTGAAGTCTGATAACACGAGAATTCCCAACCAGTACTCATAGTGATGTTTGAATCCAGCTCTATGTTTTGTGTGGACCAATTCCAGGCAGACATTATGAATTGGAGAATCATTCCAACAGACTAAAGGCAAAAAGCTCACAAGTGCAGAGCTAGCTTCATTATAAAGAGTGAGACCATTCATTTAGCTAACTGTTTCCTATCACTGATCATGNTACAGAAATTCTGTTTGCCACTCTAGGGAGAAAATTTGTCCAGCCAAAGCTCAACTGGATATGAAGCTGGGCAGAAATGTGGGTGACAATAAAAAGGTTTGTTAAATATATTAATGATAGTAGGCAGTTTAACAATAATATCAGACTTGCAGGATGAGGATGCTCATATCACAAACAGAGACATGGACAAGTCATCAGTCACAGCCAGCCTCCCTCATGAAGGAAAAATACTTCCTGTTGAACCTGATTTCCTTCTATGACAGGATAATTCACCTAGTTGATCTAGGAAACCTAGTACATATAATCCTTTTGTACTTCAGCAAAGCATTTGATACTCTCTCACAGCATCCTGGACAAAAAATCCAGCACACGGCTGGATAACCAAGCTACGTGATGGGTGAGGTCTGGCACAAAGAATTGTAGTGATAGAGGTAACATCAGGCTGGCATCTGGTCACTATTGGGGATCCATCCTCAGCCCAGTTCTCTTCAACATTGTTAATGACCTGAACGCAGGACTCGCAGGAATACAGAAAAGTCTGCCAATGACATTATATGGGCAGGAACTGCTGACTCCCTCAAGGGCAGACACCCTAAATAGAGACCTTGACAAACTAGAGAGATGGGCAGTCCCAACCTTATGAAGTTTAACGAGGACAAGTGCCAGATTCTGCACCTGGGACAGGGCAGTCCTGGTGTTGTGTGTGGACTGGGGTACAGGAGGCTGAAGAATAGTGCAGTGGAAAGGGATCTGGGGTTTCTGGGCAGTGGCAAGTTGAACATGAGTCAGCAGTGCCCTGGTAGCCAGGAGAGCCAACCCTGTCCTGGGGTGCATCAGGGACAGCATGGCCAGACGGGCAAGGGAGGGATTGTCATGCTCTGCTCTGCACTGGGACAGCCTCACCTCGAGTCCTGTGTGCAGTTTTGGATGCCACAACATAAAAAAGACATTAAGATATTAGAGAGTGTCCAAAGGAGGGCCATGAGCATGGAGAAGGGTCTGAAGGGGAAGCCAAGGTCACTAGGTCTGTTCAGCCTGGANTGAGGTCAGTAGGTCTGTTCAGCCTGGAGGAGACTGAGACAAAACCTCATTGCAGTCCTCAACATCCTCATGAGGGGAAACAGAGGAGAAGGTACAGATCTCTTCTGTTTCATGAGCAGTGACAGGACTCAAGGAAACAGCAGGAAGCTGAGTTTGGAGAGGTTTGGGTTTGATATCAGGAAAACGTTCCTCACCCAGACAGTGGTTGGGCAGTGGAACAAGCTCCTCAGGCAAGTGGTCACAGCATTTGCACAATGCTGCCAGGCACATGGTGGGGCTCTTGGGGTGTCTGTTGGGCTCAATGGTCCTGATGGGTCCCTCCCAACTCAATACATCCTATGATTCTGCGATTCTATGATCACAGAATAAATCAAACACCAAGACTGAAAGTTATCTTTTGCTGCCATGTAAAAACAAAGCCCTTTTGTTTCACACTTTCTGTTATCACATCATAAAAAAAAAAAAAGTTGATTATGAAGTTTGAGGAAAGACAAAGCATACAATGCCAGTATTTTTAAAATAATCCAGATTTTTAGAATGCATAAAATGTTTTTTGTTAGTCTTCTGGGGAAATAATATTTTTTGCTTTATGCTAATGAATTATTTTATGTATGTTTGAATAGGTCTATAAAGAAAGTAGTTTGGACCTGACAAAGCTGTCTCTTCCCTGCTAACTGGGACAGATTCCAGATTCTTAGTTACCCATCAGCCTAGACAAGTCTCTCCCCAAACATCCAGGATTAATCTATAATCATACCTTCCTGGCCTGCGGCAACAAGTAAGTGTGACCCCACACATATCCAATGCCGTTATAGCTTATTCATCTTTTGTTTTAAAGAACAGGTCTGGAAGCTTCACTGCCAGTTCTGAAGTCTGATAACATGAGAATTCCCAACCAGTACTCATAGTGATGTTTGAATCCAGCTCTATGTTTTGTGTGGACCAATTCCAGGCAGACATTATGAATTGGAGAATCATTCCAACAGACTAAAGGCAAAAAGCTCACAAGTGCAGAGCTAGCTTCATTATAAAGAGTGAGACCATTCATTTAGCTAACTGTTTCCTATCACTGATCATGTTAATTAGAAGAATTAGGCATGAAACAGCAATAAGCTAGAGATGTTGCCAATGCATTTTGTGTCTACACATGGGTATATGTGAGTCTGGGTAGAAGCCTATTTAAGGTGGTTATTGCAACATTCTGGTGTACTTTCTCCTGACTTAAAAGAGAGTCCTGGGCTGGGAAGAGAAAAAATATATGTACTTTTTCTACTGTTGTCTAGCATCCCTTATCTCAGGTCCTAGACAGTATTTTATGTGAAATTTTACTTGATTAGATGTGAAACCTTGAACACATTTTCCCTCTAAGAACTGTCTTATCACCAGACTTCATAGTGAATTGAGTTGTGGTCTTTGTACAGTTGATTATACACCATATAGACAGCAGTAATGTAACAATGAACAAAGCAAAAAATAAGCCACAGGGAAAAATTCTGGACCACTGTTCTTGTGTAGTTGTAGATTGTAATGACAAAGTAGGTTCTAATTGCAACCCTTTGTGTAGGCAAGTGTCAGTAAGACTCTAGAGTACACCCCATGGACCCTAAACAGCCCTAAATTTCAGTTTCTAAATATCACTTCTGGGAGATAAGTGTTGGCTAAAAATTAAAAGTTCCATTACTGCCTTTCAACAATCTGTTCGAATCCAACATGAGGCTCTCTGATCCTCAGCACACAAAAGGACAGCAACCTGGTTCTCACGTCTGCTGCTGAGCTGTAACATAAATAAATACAGAAAGGCACAGGGATAGCCCCCAAATCTGTTTTTTTCCTTTTCTCTACTTAAAACAATCCACAAAGGAAGATATTCATTTGGTGTTTAGGTGTCAGGTAATAATAACTTGTGTTGTATTTTGGTTTAACTCATTTAACTCTTGTCTGCTACAGTCAGTGAAAAGTGGCAGCGAAGGAAGTGGATCCAACTAGCACCACATAGCTGTCTGTCCAGTTCCCTGGAGTAGGTTCTAGTCTTTTTGAGCAGAAGATTCCAAGCAGAAAGGCTTTTCTTGCTGCAAAGGCAAGCTAGCAGAAAAGCAGGCCACCAGAGAGACCCTTTAGTACATCTATTACTACCATTCTGCACTACAATGAAGAATTTAGATACCAAAAAGAAGCTTGAAATGAAAAGGCACTGATACGTTTTTGAAGATTTTAAATGCTCACAATTAATCACTCTAAGACAGTTGAGTCTGTCAGAACTCTAAAAGTACACTTTCAATGCATTGTCAGGGGCTTTGAGTTTAATTCCATGGCCTTACTGATGAAAGTGAGCAAAAGTATATTTAAAGACAACCCGCTGGGTTCATTAAAAAAAAAGAACAAAAAACCCAAACCAAACCAAAATCCCCAATGAATATTTCCACACAGTTGCCAGTCCATAGCATTGATGTTTTTAAAGGCTAGTGAATTCCAGCCCTTGCTGTCAGGACTGTGCTGTAGAAGCTGCTTTCTTTTGATGAGATTGAGTCATGGGCATTAAGACCTATTTTTAACTGCTATTGTAGAGTATCTCATTAAAAACACAATTAATTGTTAATTTCTTGAATTTGGAGTCAGGTCTCCACAAAAACCTGCTTTGACTACTTCCAGTGCCACTGTGCTCCAGGGTAAAATGAGGAAACTGATGATGATATTTATAAAGTTCTTTGAGCCACGAGGTTCAAAAGTGCTAAATATTAAATCATTTTACTATGACAATTTAAAAATAATAGTTTTCAGGATTAATAATTTTTGAGGTAGGAAGAAAAGACTTGGCCTGTTTTTGGAACCAGAAAATTATTTTAAGTATATAGGAAAACAGTTTAGAAGGAAACTTGAAGAAAATTGAGAATATATCACATGTAAAGAATATGTGCCAGTTTTGCCAGATAATATCCTGCTGCAAATATTTTCCAGGTCAGCAATAGCCAAACTTTTCAAAATTATAATTTTTCATGTGGGTAATAACATGTTACTTTACCACCTGATTCTTAACTGAAGTCATGCCAGGAACACTGTGGTTTCCCAGTCTTGGCTGCTCACCACATCTTAATTTGGAGGCCTGTACTGGATTAGCCTTATGCCAATCTGATGTCTGAAAAAGTATGACATGACAGACAGGGATTCAGACAGACTTTCTAACAAAACATGTGTTCACAGAATTCACAGAACCTGAATCAGAGTTGCAGTGTCTGGAAGAACTCATATGCAAAGCATAACTATTTCAGCATTATGTTTCTAGGAAACCACATGATAGTGCTTCAAAATATGTTTTGTTGGAAAATTATATTTGTTAGTGTTGCTAATATTCAGGTGATAGGAGAGAAAAATCTGAAAATGACACAGAGAGCAGATTTTTTTTTTTTTTTTTTTTGCTGGCCAGCCTTCGCGTACGAAGATCCGGGGAAAGCCTCTTTTTCCTTTCAGACCTCCCAGCCTGCGCACTGGATTTTTTAGGTGAGACACAGGGCGCGCAGATCTGAGCCCACCCTTTAATCCCGAGGTTCAATCTGCCGGGCCAAAGCGATTCTGGACAGTGGCAGTGAGTTCCTCCTCAGGACGTAGGCAGATTGCCCCCTTGCAGGGCTAATGAGCTCTGCCTGCCCGGGGAGCATCCCAGCCGGGAATCAAACCCAAGCCTCGGCAATTGCTATGCCGGATGCTTAACCACTACACCACCAGGGCTCCCC
>VZRF01002164.1:108683-193248 GCA_013396875.1 Vireo altiloquus
TATATTATTACTATGTGTGGGATACCATATTGTATTTTTAAAAGAGGATCTTATTAAAATTTTTCTTTCTTTCTCACTTCCTTTCTTGGCTATAAAATTTTATAGACTTTTTTAATTTTCATAAGCTAAGAATAATTCTTCAAAGACAGAGAGCATGTTGCTGAAACTGTAGGTGCATATAAATATAAGATGCACATTTAGAAAAAAATAGTAATTTCATTTAGTTCTATCTTTGCCCCCCCCAAAAAATTTGTTTCTCTTATTTTTATTTTTCATATAAATAATTAAATAAGTTAATACATCAAATTCATCTTGTGTTGTTCTAGATATAAAATGATGATCTCTCCTAAGATAAGCAATTAGAAGGAATTAGTTTTAACAAAATTTATTAAAATAAATTGTTTTACTATCATAAGTTTTTAATACCTTGGCTTTAATTTTAGAATCATAGAGCTGGGAAAAAAATGTATATAATAATCAGCAGTGAACTAATGAATATTCATGGTCTGTTATCCTATTCTGCTTTGAGCTTTTACTTAAGAATAAAATATATCAATCAACAAACTGCTGCGAAGACTGCTTCTGCCTATGTCTGGTCTACCTCTTGCATGGATTTCATCTTACAAAATGCAGACGTCTATAGTACAGAGCTAGTCACTTTAAAAGATGCCTTTGTGTGAAAGTAAGGAACACTTTTAGGTTTTAGGTCTTCTCATCCTAAACCAGACATGTGAAACTGAATGTCTCTCTTTTCAGAGAGCCTATTTTCCCCATTGCTTCTAAAGAAAGCTTAACTGGGATGCCACTCTTGAACCTTGAAAAACCAAATGGCAATTATGATCCATCAAAAACTCAACACACAGCAAGAGTGCACAGAAAGCTTTTATCCCTTTAGCTAAACTGCCTTCCAGAGAACTCAGTATATTTTTCTTACAGAAAGCTGTAATCTAATTTTATATTAATTATCTATTTTTCTAGGTGGTGGCTTGGATGGTGGTTTTAGAGAAAAAAAATAAACTACAAAATTGCTTCAACACTCTGTGGCTCAAGAAATCACCAACTACTGAATTCCAAATAGTGGGAAGGTGTCTTTCACTATTGGAGAAAAACATGATCCTTTGGAAATTATTTTTTGAACTGTTCTTTGGGTTTCCAGAACTGCAAGCACTGGTACTGAGCAGGACAGAAGATGCTGGCATGTTGGAGTTTTTTCATTGTGAAAATCTGTTCATACCTTAAATTCAGTGTGTTTATTTTGTTGTCTCCGTATGGAAATTTGAGTTTCTGAGAACAACAGAATTAAAATGCGGTAATTAAAATGCAAAGAAAGAATGTTGTTTTTTCAGGTTTTTTGATGAATATTAGTATTAATCTACTCAACATACAAACTGAAAGAATCATCATTTGGATTCTGAGTTGCTGCTAGTGCTAACAGAACTTTTTAGTTCAAACTTTTTTTTGCTTTGGGTGTCACAAATATAAACCATCTGGTATCCCAGCTGCTCATGTTTCTTTTTACATATATAGCAAGAGAGGGTGAAAAAGCTCCAAAATTGCAAACATTATCCATTTACTGTTTATCATCATCATCCTCATCATTATAATCTTTTTAGCATTTTAATATATGACTTTGCTACTTCTTGCCTCTTAGATCTCTTGATATGCTGTAGAGTAGAGTTTTGTTTTGCTTCCAGTGAGTACTCTGTGTGATTTAAGGAAGACAGAAATCTGGAATATAGCTAAATACAGTTTTACTGTTCACTAGTTGCAATTTTGTTTCACAAGTTAAATTTTATTACTAAATTTATCTACCTGTCTGCTTTTAAAAAAGATTAATTTCTCAATGCAAAATTATTTTAACTGCTGTTGAAGAGTATATTAAGTTTAACCTGAAGTTGAGTTTTTTCTCTGCATTTCATTTAATTTACAAAGTTTTACCAGAACTACCCAAAGTTCTGTGTTCTGCTTAAGTTCTAACAGCTACCATTCTAATTTAATTACACTTAAGTGTGGAAAAACTCCACAACTCGTTAAAGTTGTAAAGTAGGTATGTTTATTTCGTCACTGGGCGCATGGGGGATAGCTCCTCCAAAGGCATGCGCTCCGGCAGCAGTGTTCAGCTTGGTATAAATTGGGTTAAAGGTTACATATGGATCAGATTTCCCAACAGGCTTATACATATTCATAGTCTATATATGAGTATATCATAGTCTATATATGAATATATCTGCTATCTCTGCTTCGTATTAAAATGAGCTCAAAAGTCCTTTCCATACCGTTACCTGTGAGCAGTGCCTCCTGGTGGTCGTGGGCAGGGGTCTCTGGGATGAAGTAAAAGTCTTCCTCTGATGAAGTAAGAACTCTTCATGAGCTTAAACATTTCACCCTGCATCTTTGTTCATACTCCCTGAGCTCCTGGTCTAGGTCCAAACCTTAAGGCCAGTTGGTTTCAAGGTCAGATACCAGGATCTCCAGTCACAGTTGCTTCTCCTTGTCAACGGCCTTGCATCCTCCCTTACATCTTCCCTTTCTTCTTGGCATGTGGAATAAGTGTAGAGCAAAATACATTGTTCAGCAAGCAGCCCTTAACAAATCATTTCTTAACCCCGAAGTCCCCTAATTCAACACTTTAGATCCAGTTTATCACCCTTCTGCCTGAGAAAAGCAAAAAATATAATTAAGAGCCAAAGGTTTGCTCCTATCAGCAAGCTATTCCAGGCATAGTCTCACTCAGATTGAAGAGAATCCTAGGATGCTGGTCCATCATTCTCAATAGTTCTCCTGAATTTTATTCAAAGCTTTGTCCAGGCAATTCTTGAGAAGTCAGCTTTTCTATAGGTAACATTAAGTTATTATTTTCAACACAAATTCTTTTTTTACGTGTCAGGAAAAAAAAAAAATATCCAGAGAGAGACTTTTTTCTGTTAGAATCATTCCTATAGGTAGATATGGTCCTTGTCTTAAACGAGGTCTCTGAATTTGGAGAGGTATCAAGGGCTAAAAATTTGAAGATTGATTTCACCGGTAGTTACTCCATACTGGGGAGCACAATGTGGAAAAAACTAAATGAGCAAGACACTCGTCCTTCCTTTCTTCAGGAAATCCACACCTTCAGATGAGGTAATCAAGGGAACCTTATATGATTGTACATCAAAAGCAAGCTATGAGATAATCATCCTTATCAGTAAAAATCAGAGCAATTGTACTCACAAACCAAAATCTGCTAGGATCTTTTCTGTACTTGTGTACTCCCAAGGTTAACTCTCTGCGTAGTAGAACAAGATAATTAAATTCTGAAGGATCTTGGGAAAAAAAGTGGATTTAAAACACTTATCTTCAGCGTGGCTCATTGTAGATGTTATCAAGCAGTAGAAAAACAGTTCTGAATCAATGTCAGAAAAGACTCTATAAAGGTGGAAATATAAAATGGGAAAGGAATATTTAATCACATAAATCAGAATTTAAATGAATAAACAGTGACTATTTCTTTTAAAGAGAATTTTTAATGAAATAAGAACAATAATTGGTAAAAAGTCATATGGCTTTTTGTGTAAGGTCTGGGGGAAAAAAACCATAAAATATGGAACACAAATTATCATTTACCCACCTACCTGTTAATGGTTAAAAAAAAAAAATCCAACGTAATTCCATTCCTACAGTATAATCAGAGAGTCCATATCTGTTGGTTATCTACTTTAAATTATATCAAAATTATGTTTGTTGCTATATTAACTCTTAATTAAACCTGCAGGTACATTATTTAAATGTCTGATATGAAAGATCTTCTGTTGAAAATATTCACTCTTTTATCCTGTCAGTCTTTTTAATCTACTTGAATAAATAAGAGGATAATTTTTTCCTCTTCATAAGCAAGGGACATAAGCAAGGGACATAAGCAAGGTGATGCAGGTATTGCCCACCCATAACCAAGTCCCTTACATCAAATATAGTAAGTATTAAAGCCTTTAAATTAATATTATATCCAATGGCCTGAACTTGTTTTACCTTTATTTCTCCATTAACACTTAATATAATCAAAATTCAGTAAGGCCCTAAACTCATTGAAGAAAAAACACTAGAAAATTTAATAATTTTCAATCAAAATAACAAAATAATCACTCTATACTTTGGAATGCCATTAAACCTTGTATTTTTGATCAAATTGATTTAGTTTGTACATTATGTTAGTTTAGGTTGTTCACCCAGAGGGTGCTTGAACACTGGAATGGGGTCCCCTCAGATATGGTCACAGTACCAAGCCTAACAGAGTTCAAGAAGCATTTGGACAATGCTCTCAGGTACATGGAGTGACTCTTGGTGCATCCTGTGCAGGGCCAGAGGTTAGATTTGGTGATCCTGATGGGGTCCTTCCAACTCAGTACATTCTATTCTACTATCTTGTCTTGCTGTAGATGTCAGATCCCACTGATGGCTTTCTAAGGAATGCCAGAACACAAGTCAGGATTAAAACCACTGCTTCCAAGGAAGGAAAACATGGTTAACTATTCTGTTCAACAAAAGAGCTACCTCCAGTTGCCTCTTGAAGCTGAGTGGTAACAGCTTGCCCAATTAGGCATCCATACCTGCTGCTTCCTCAGAGTCAGGGCCGGTCTCATAATAATTTGTCCTTCTGGAAACCAGTGACTCTGGTGATCGCAGAAACTCATCACATTTCTGTGAATTATAAAGATGCAAGATATAATTGAAGCTTATAATCTGTGTTCCCTAGACCCTCTCTGAGAAAGAGTGTAATAAGAGATTAGATGGCTGGCAAAAAAACTCACCTTGTTTTTGCTTCCTCATCTTTGCTCTTTAATTCTTCTACCAGTATATTAGCACCAGCACCAAATGTATATTATGCCTCCCTTAAGGAACAGCAGGATTGAAGAGAATTGTGAATTGGGAAAGTGATAATTGACAGATGAATCTCACAGAAAGTGATAGATAAAACATTCTGAAATGTTATCATAAAGAACGAATGTCTTATGCAAAAGAAGAAACAGAAAAAAGCATCCTTTGCAATGTGTAACATATAAAACTTTATAGATGTGATGACATACAATTTTGCAGTGGCCAGTTGCGATCTTTCAGTTCAATTGTGCTATAAAAATGAAGCAATGAGAGCTTGTTATAGCTACCTGCTCAAACATGTAAGTAACCTTGTTAGTGATGGAATGAAAATGACTAGAACTCTGCAAGAAAATAATTGTTTAATAAATATTGTGTGTTTTTACATAAAGTCCACGATGCAATCATATACCTTTAATGACAATAACCAGAGCTTATCTTTTGGAGTTTAAACCCATGACAATATTTTTTTCCCTCCAGTGAACAAAATAGCACCCACAAGAGTCTGGTTAGATAAACTAGGCCCTTGCAAGAGAGAGGTGAAAGGATGGGTGCAGATGATGACAACAATGGCAGGTTTCTAGCTTCCTCTGTGACTCACAATCGAATATTGCTCACATGCTGTTATTAACACAGGCGTTTGGGACCTGGACTATGAGGCTGATAGCTTGCTATACCAAGAAGTGATCTAAGGAGATAATTAGTAGTGATAAAATGCCAGTGCTTCTGACTGTGAGAAAAGGTGTGTTGTCAGCTCAATAATAATTTGTCATTTTGTACTATATCTATAAGCAAACCTGCCTTGGGAGATCCTAAAAGTTTATTCTTTTAATGTGAGTGGTTTGTTTTTTTTTTTTTAATTAATGAGAGCAGTATTCACAATGGCTGCAGAAACCCTGAAGATAACAGTTAAAATGCAGCTCTAAGTCGGAAAAAAATTGAAAACTTTGCTAAAATAAGAATTTCTCCTCATTTATACTGACAGAAATTTCTAGAATTTGGTTTTCCAGCACTTTAATATGGAGTTGTTTTTAATGAAAAACTAGGGCTTTGACATAATAGATTTCAATTTTCTTTAGATATATGCTCAAAAGCTTTTAAATTCTCAAATCAATTTACTGCTAAAATGGGAAATTGTTACATATCACCTGTGCCCAAGAAAAAGAGGTAGAGCTTTTGTTCTGAGTCTGATAGAGGATCAGCCTTAAAAAATAGCTTAATGGAAAACTTGACATAAATGCCAAAGTTACAAATCCTAAACCACTTAATAATTCTGAAGCAGCCACCACTGCTGTGATGTAGCCATTTACCATAGGCAAGGCTGGGAGTAGCATCTTTCCAGTTTTCTGACACCTAATCTTCCTTATGTAAGGTACTTCTTCTCATTACCTATAGTTTTAAGAAAGATTCTAGCATTTTTCTTTATTAAGCTGGAGAAAAACTTGTTTGACTGAATTAAGCAAATGATTCTGACAACTACCTACTTCTCAGTATCAATGGAAATATTTTACTTTAGTTCATTTGAATACTGATCTATATTTATAAAATAAAAATAATACTTTCTCCCTGTCACTGGCTGTCAACTGCTAAGGTGCTTCATTGTATGTTCCACAGAAAATGATGTGAGGATACAGTTGCTCTGTGTAGAAGATACTTTTTTATATTTTATTTTGTCCATATTGATCACTGGTTTTTTGTGAAGCAAAGTTCATAAAAATTAGCATAGAATGCCAGAATTACACAACTTTGTTCACTAGTAATGACTTAAAATTGATCAAATTTATTGCTTAAACTAATTCCAGTATTTCTTATCTTCCAGGAGCTTAGATAAAAATATATTTAGTATTTAGTATATTTTTATTTCTCTATATATTTTTTCTTTTCATAGATGGTTTGTTCTTTGAAGTTAATGAAAGTTTTCTTATTATTTTTCAGATTGGTTTTTCCTTATAGAAATTTAAATTAATGCATTCTTAGATATTTGTCAACTAAACTTTTATATATCCTGATTTAATTGATGAATTATTGTCAGTGTAGCAGAAAGATGAAAAGAATGTATTATAGAGAATATTTTAGATTATCATCTCATTTCATCTCTGCTGTAGACTGGTACTTGTGCAAGGAGCACCCAGTTATTTCAATATTATTCCATTCACAAGCATTGCCTTAACAAAGATTTAAATTTTGAAGTGCTTGACAACTCTTCGAATTGCTGGTTGTTTATCTTCTGCCCTGTTTATATTTGTGCTTCATCTCCCTTTGCAAAGAACACAAGCCAAACATATTGAAGAAGAGGATGGTATGTTTGATGGTATGCTTGAGTAGTAAATATAACATTACTGGCCTCTGCCTTCATTAGAAAAGTGCTGGTTTAAGAACCTGTAAATTTGTATAATTTATGTGATCACAATGGGAAAAATCAAGGTTTTTTTCTCTATACTCCATTCTCTACAGACCTTTAAGGTCAAAAATTGAAAAGGTAGCCATTAAAACATAATGCAGAAAACTGTTTCTGCTTGACTTTAACACAAAGAAAATTAGTAAACAAAATGAAATAAAAGTGAGACTCTTTTCTTCTTCCTATATACATAATGAATATAACTTTTTCTCATATTATTTCATGTGTTAGGCCTTGAGTTGATCTGCTATTTGTAAGTAGTGAGGTACTAGGGAGAGAAATAGATCTCACAGCTAAAAAAAAAACCCAGAGAAAAACCTTTTCAGTCATTGACTGAAATTCAGACATTCCCTCATAACTGCAGAAATCTACTTTATGGTGGAGGAAGTCTCCCAGGCAGGAAGTAAAGCATTTATCATTGGTATCCTCACTTCATCTACCTTTTAGATAACTCATTTGACAGAACTGTCTCCCTGGAATAAAGATAGATGCTTTATTATCTTCTCTAATAACCAAATTCTAATGATTCCCAGAAATAAGGAGAATAGAGGGGAAAAACTATTGAATTCAAGAACAACAATTTAAACCATGTCTTGAGTCAGATCAGCAAATGACTCAGTAAATGACTCAGCAAATGACTCAGAAAATCATCCTAACAAAAAATAATAAGTTTTTTAATAGTTCACTCCCTTGAATAAAATCACTAAAGAAAAATAAAAGGGGTCCAATAACTGCAATCTTGCAACAGCTTTTGCTGTCATTCCTGTTAACAAAGCTAGTTCAAGTGGATTCTTGGTTTAAGGAATAGGAACGAATGAAAACATGTTCAAAACTTAAGTGAACAGGACAAGGCCAGCAATGGAAGCTGAAACAAACAGGATTATGCTTTTGTGAAGCTGTTTAAATCTGAGACGGGAGAGGGGACAGCCCACCTTTGGACAGCTATGCTTTGGATCTGAATTAAGGAACTCACCTTCATATAACAGTGTGAATGACAGAGATACTCTAACTTCTCTGCTGGAAGACCACGGTGTCACACACCCCTCTGCTGATCTAGCACCAATCTGCTTTGCTTCACTTCTCTGCTCCCCCAACTTCCCTCACGTGCATTGACATCTGTCTGCTGCTCAGTGAGCTGGCTCAGAGCAGAGAACTCATCCAGCAAACAAGTGAGTTGTTTTACACCGCTTTACCTCCTCAACAACATCACTGATGAGGGTCAGGCAAATGTCAGTGCTGACACAGGGAAAGGCAAGAAAGAGGGCAAAACCACTCCTTTGGGCAGATTTGATGAGGTTTGCTGCATCCTCTAGTTAACTGATAAATTCCGTCTATATCAATCTTTAATGGAGCTTTTTGCTCTCTTTTCTTGTTTAGAATTCTCTATCCTAGCTAAACTGTAAGGACACTGTGGAAATGAACATGTTAGTTTAAGTATCCAGTTTTAGGCCTAAAATTAGACAATGTTGTGGCTTTATAGGTTTTGCATTTAAGACACAGCTTGTGCAGTGATAAATTTGCCATCTTGTACTTAGCTGCAGTGGTCCCATGTTACCCTGTTTCAATTCACCTGCTAAGTTAAATCAGCCATTAAGCAATAAATCTTTAAAGCCATGTAAGGGACATGTGTGCACAAATCAAATTATTTATTAACAATATACCTCAGCAAAATGTCAGTGCGTACTGAGGACCTCCTGCACACCACTTTAAAAATAAGTTCCCCAGAGCACAACTCAAAGAAATTGATTGAGTGCACTAATGTATTCTTATGTATTTCTCTTGATGCTGAATTTATCTCATGCATGAAGGAATTTGCAGGGCAACACACAAGTTCTTTATTCTTTGCTCTTGAAGGTTTTAAGCTAAGACCTTCCAAGTATACTTAAGCATGGGCAAAAAGCAGCTTTTTTGGCAAATATTTCTGAAAAAACCACCAGTGTAAGTGTGAACTTTTACCATTGCTCTACTATTTGCTTGAAAGAGTGAGAACTATTGAGTTTATTAGCAAAAGAACATATTGCACCTGTCACACAACACACAGCATACCTGAGGTGAAGACAAAAGTGAGGACAGTACATGGCTAAAAAAAAGATGTTTTATCTCATTTCACTTTAATACCTCTTCCAGTCTAGTTTGCTGTTTTGATCTCATTTTTATTCGAAGTTATTTCCCTAGATTTTCTCTATTTTTTTCTGGATCCCTTATCTTGTTCTTTTCTCCATTTTAACCACTTCTATTTCCTCCAGTCCTCATTTTCTATACTATCTTTCCCTTTGTGTTTTGTGACAAGGAAATGACAGATGCATAGTCGGCTTTCTAGTTAAGAAAAAAATATTCCAAATTAAACTTGAATAAACACTTTAAAACTGGGGAGCTTTATTTAGTAAATAACAGGCTTTTAAAAGTGATGTATCTTTAAGGTATGTGCTTCTATAATGTATGTTTATCCAAACCTTAATATGGCTTGGTAGCACTTTACAGAAATGAGTAGGTATAGAGCATTCATGTTAAAATTTCCCCAAACAATGCCTGCAAGCAGGCACTGAGGCAAGTATTAATTATGTAGCTTCTGAACTGTTCAGCTTTGCCAAATACTGTGACTGAATTTCACAAGGCAAGACATATGGTAAATGACATTGTGTCTGTCCTAATATAACAAATGTGATTCAATTTTCATGTAAACCTATTCTGACAATTTCCTTATGTGATTTACATATGCATTTTATTTTAAACTATTCCCCCTGAAGCAAATGTTGTGGATTGTATACTATAATTCTATTAGCAAGGGAACACAAATATCATCAAACTTATCAGTTTGCTTATATGAGAATGTTCCTTTAAGCATAACTTTTAGAGACTAGTTAATATTTTGTTTATATTATAAACTTTATGATCATGTATTTTTTTAACTTTGCTACAATATAATTAAAGCATTGTTAAGAGAAATGAATGGCACCTTAAACACTGCACCATTTTGGTCTACAAATAACTGTGAGAATCCTTGCTTATTCTCATGCTGTGAATATTTTAAATATGTTTGCTTCCACATTAAAGAGATCAGTATTGATAAAACAGCACAATAAAATAATGCTGCATATGAAGTAGTTGCAAGAGATAATTTCTCTAGCACAAATTTTAGATCTGTTCATCTGTGATCAGGGAAGGCTGATGGTTCACAGGAGAAATTGTGAATTAAAATCATCATTGTTTGATAAACGAAAAAGATTTATACTAAATAAATTTTAAAAAATGAAACTAGTCTTTCTGCGAATTTTTTTTCAGTCAAGTGTAGAATAAATCTTCTGTCCTTTTTTGCCTTTATGAAATTGAAATAATAAAATTTAAAAAACTGGTGTTTTTTTTCCTAAAACAATGATACATTTTAGTGCGGTGTGGTTCTCCTCAAGACACAGACTACTCTGGTTTCCCACCCTCCATCACCCTGAATTCTTTTTCCTTTTCTCATTCTAATTTAGCAAAATTTCTCCTCAAAATATCAGTCAAACAACTAGTGAAACCCTCAAAGCTCAGAAGGTTCTTCAATGTTCCTGTAGTATTGAGAAGCTCTTTTGAAAGGAAACAAGAAACAGAAAACAGTAATTATTGTGGATCTGCTGCACACAGCTTCCTCCTGCAGAAACCAGGGAAGCATTTGCATAATCCTTCAAAGGAAGCAGAAGCCTGGAGTGAGGCAGCTTCCTCCCTCCAGAAGGGTTCCTGATCAGCAGTGAATGTCTTGCGGTGTCCAACTTTAGCTCAAGCATCTGGATCTCTTTATACTGCACATGCAATTTCACCTCCAGTCTTTTGCATTTAAGAGGCATTTTTTCTAATTCTTTCTGGTTCATAGTAAATTAAAACCCTGGGCATGAATACATTTCTATAAGCATAGAGTCTACTATTCATATGACTCCAGTTCACATTCCTTTCACTGTTTTCAGCACTTTACAACAGCATCTTTAACACTATTTCTATAACCCAGTATGCACATTTGCAGAAAGGTAATAAATGCTTCATAAAATAGAAAAATCAATAAACCGATATTTTAATAACCAACTAGTTGTAAAAAAGTACACTCAAAAGTACTGTCCTTTTTCGAGATCAAATTCAGCAAGAACTCTTCATATTTTTCAAAGACTTTACTGAACACCTGTTGAAGATTGAAGAAAATCATGTCTTGGATCTTACTCCAGGAACCTCCTTCATAGAACACTGATGAGCTTCATCATACAAGTACTTAAGAACTTGTGACTTTTCTGGGAATTAGATGACTAAATTGTTCACACATCTGTTTTCTTGTAGTTAAACTATGTATGATTTCATCAAACTAAATAGGAGCAGAGTGAACATTAAGAATCAAGATATCAGACTTTGTAACAGCTGCAACAGAACAAAAGGCCTCTCTCAACAGATCATATTATCATCAAACTAGGACATGAATATCACCTAAAAGCCACATGAAAATCTCTTAAAATAATCAAATTTTGAATAATTTAATTTCCTAGAATTAATTAGGAAAATCACAGCTCTTAAATGTATGATATTAAGTTAATGCAGGTAGCTGAAGAAAGAGGAGAATCAGACAATAGATTTTTATCCTGTATTTTTACTGGGCTCTACTATGCACGAAAATAGCTTCAGTGGTCATCCTATATATGTTACCATTAAGCCAGAATGTTTTTCTGCGTTGTTGGAGCACCTTATGTCTTTAACACGATTTCTGTTTAATGGTAAAAATTAAGAAATCAGAAGCCAAATAAGCAAAAAAGAGAAAATACAGAGGGATTATATATACGATTGCCTCCTTTGGCTTCAGAATTTAAAAAATTACTTTATACAACCTTAATTCTTGATTATTCATAAAAATATTTGAAAGCTTCCCTATGTAATTCTTCTATGAGAATACCAGTGGGCTTTTGGCCCTTAACTGTAATTTGTTTCTTGACACTTAAATTTATCTTAGTATGTCTTACTGTGTCTTAATGATTCCAAATGCCAGTACAAGCCTGTTGAAAGAACATAAAACACCGTATTGTTTAAGTCTCTTTTAGTTTTTTCCTTTTTTTTTCCCTTTAAATACCTTTCAGTTATAACTAATCTTTCTGGTTTTGAAACACATTCATTTTATTACTATGAAAAATATACAACAAACCAGATATTGAAATAATTTACATAAAGGCATAGAGAGAAAGGGATGAAGCTTACTGGACCATGGCCACACTGGGAATGGCTATGCTGTCCACCTTGAAGAGGGAATTCCTGCTGGATCATAGAAAAGAATTTGAAAACTTGCTTCTGCCTATATGTGGAGTGCAAATCATTACAGTTACATCTACATAAACAGCTATTCTTACTTAATTACACTTTACAGGAAAACTTAGCAAAAGTAATGTGAGTACTTAAAGTAAAGCAAGCACATATGTATTTGTGAAATATCCTAAACTACACTTGAGATAGGCAATTTGAAGCACCCAGTGGCTGAAAATACTTGAAGAGAAGGATATTGCACTTGCAGCACTTATCTACAGTCATGATCTTCTAAAGAGGAGTGGGTGTGAAGCTGTGAAGAAAAGCAATTCCATTCTCAGTAGGCTACCACAGTACATTTTCAAAAGTTTCTAATTGAAGATATGCTTCATTTACCTTAGCTATAAAAGAAGTCACATTTACTCATGATTATGTCTGTAAATGACCTCATAAAAAGTAGTCTTGAAAAAAACCCCTCAAAATCAATCCAAACAAAAGTAACATTTAGAATGCATTTTTAATTATATAAAATTGTACATTTATTTGATCTTATTATCTACCCAATATCAAGAGTTAAACTCCATTAAACTCAATAATTTAAAGCTATTGTAATTGCAGGTATATTGTCTTTATTAAGAATATACTTCATTCTAAAATGAAAAGGACATATATTAAGGCTCTCAAAAACAGTATATGAAAAGAATGATAGTATTGTGACTGATGTAATACTCACAGGCTGAGTGGAGCTTTCAGAAAGTTCTGTTGAAAGTGTTTAATAAACTAGCCCAAAGTTATCATGAAATATGCAAGAAAAACCAAGAATAGTCATACACAGTTTTTATTGATTTCACTGACAATTAATTCTACTTGAATATTAGAACTAGAGGGCTTTTAATGCCATAGCCTAAGGATGCATAATCTCATGTTTAAGATTCTCAGCCATACCTAAATACACAGAGACATATGTTTAATTTTGTTAAAGGTGCTTTGAATTCCAGAATTTTAGATTAGTTAGGGTTTGGTGGTAATTTTTTTATTGAATCAATATTTTTTCGGGGGTGATGGCTTTTTGTTTTGGTTTGTTTCTTTAAATAGAATGGTAGAAAATAGGCGTGAATACATTTTAAACAGAAACTTTATGTCCTAGGGAAAAACTCCAGAGCAAGAAGATGTACTAAAACCCTTAAAAACTATTTGCATAATTTAGCCTCTAGGAAATTATGGGAAAAGGAAAGGGGACTGGTAATTTGCTTTAATTTTGTGCACGAACAGAACATGCCTGGTAGCATCCTTCCAGTCACACTTCTAGTATAGTTACTCTGACACTGAGGCTAATTTTACCTAACTTTACATTTCTATCAACCTCAATTAATCAGGTGAACTTTAGTTGTCAATGATAAGCAATAATTTTTTCTGAGGTGCTCTTTAGTTTATTTAATGATACATAAAAAGAAATATATAGATGCCTTTTTAAAAAATAAAATATGCATTTCTTCCTACTATTTAAGAAGTCTGCACTGAGACCAAGGAGATATGTGATACGAGCAAGAAGAATACTCTGCTATTAGTCCTCTCAAGAGACGTCCAAACTTCCTTGGCCAAGCACTGCTGGACAAAGACCTCAGTGAGAGAATTTGCTCAATTTTACGGCCACAGCTTTGCCTTCTACATAGAATTTTAAGTCAATCCAGCCAGAATAAAACACTGCAAAGCCTACAGAGGGGATTGGCTTGCAACTGTGAATATCATGAGACTTCACTGATAAAATTTTTCAGATTTCATGTTGGGAAACAATAACTTTGTTTCCTGACTTGAAACAGGAATAAATAACTAAATATTGTCAATTTGAATACTAATTCCAATCACAGTCATTTATAATTTTTTTCAAGCTTCCAATTTTCAATTTGTCTATGGAAAGTCTCCAGGAATGAAGATATAGAGCTGTAAAAAAGTTCTCAGAGCTCAAATTTTGCTGACCATAAAGCAGTATGGTTCAGTGCTGATGGCTTTGTCCTTCATGCTGCTTCCCCCCATCTGTCCCAGCACTTCAAATGGATCACTATTACCTACTGAACTTTACTTCAGCAAATAAGTACATATGAGCCAAATAAGTACTTCTCTAGCACTGTGGCTTAGAGGTCAATTTTTGTTCCTTTTTCTGGCCTCAGAAAAAGAAGGAAAACACACATAGGTTCCAATATTTTCTCTGTTCTTGCTCAAAAAAAAGCAAATATGCTATATCTGAATTTTTACCAGGGAATTGTTCATATAATAACACTACAATGGTTATATTCCTACAGAGTTTAAATTTGTGATGTTTCTTGTTGAGTTTTGAACAACATAGATATTTCGCAAAAATAAACTTTTTAAGGAGATACATAAGCAAATCCATAATTATCATAATTTAACACCAACCAACAACAAACCATCACTCACCCACTCCCCTGCTCCTTCAAAGGAATGAGGCGGAAAATCAGAAAAAAAAAAATATATGGCTTGAGAGAAAAACAGTTTAATAATTGGAAAAAATAGTAAATTATAACAATAATAATAAAATAACAAGAGTATTAATATCATTTTAATGAAAAGGAGAGGGAGATTGAGGAATAAAACCCAGCAAGTGATGCACAACACAGTTGTTCACCACCTGCTGGCCAAGCAGTGATTTGCCCCAGTTTATACACTGAGCATGCTGCTCCTGGGAATGGAATATCCCTTTGGCCAGTTCAGGTCAGCTGTCCCAGCCATGCTCCCTCCTGGCTTGTTGTGCAGCTGTTTTCTGGCAGAGCATAGGAAACTGACAACTCCTTGATTTACAGTAAGCACTACTTAGGAACAACTGAAACATCAGTGTGACGTCAACATTATTCTCTTACAAAATTCAAAACAGAGCACCGTATTGCTATCAAGAAGAAAATAAACTCTCTGCCAGCTGAAACTAGGACAATAAAGTACTAATTTTGCCCATTTTCATTATTTGATCTATTTTTTGTTCTCCTGAGGAAATTTACCTTTTCTCTTCAGCAATTCTTTGAAATTATTCTGGTAGCTTAGAACTCACATGTTTGAAGAAGAAAGGGTATGAGCTAAATGGAACTTGTATGTTTGTTACATACAGTGTGTACTTGTGTCACTAAATATAATCGGCAAGATAAACTGTGCTTCTGCATAGCTTACCAGTTTTTGAGACAAAAAAAAAAGTTGGGAAGCTAGGGTATTTCACTGGAAGTTTTAGTTAGTTAGTCAGTTCATGAAGTTTATGTGTGCTTTTCCTTATTTATTTAATTAGGGGCACCCAACAGGCCAACATATGCAATTTAATGGTGCAATTTGCAGAAGTTACAAAAAGCAGAATCCCTGCTGAAAATTTAAAGAGGCAGTGTACCTATTTTCTGCTTCTATTACTTCATATAATGGCTTCCCAGATGACACAGAATGGCAAGCAAGCAAAATGCTGATGATGCATGACTTACACCAACTGCTTGTGAATTGAAAGCAGATGTGGACGGTGGGAGGCTGACCATTTCTAATACAAGTTACAATATAAGTAAATGGAAATAAAAAAACATAACAAAGTCTACCAGGGGTGTTCAAGAATATATGTCATAGTTGAAATGTCTCATTTTAAAAGGACAGAAAAAATTACAGTCACCACAATAACAAAAAGGAGGCTGTATCAAACATATAGTGCAATGAAATACAAGCTATAAATATAATGGAAATTGATAAAGCACAGTGACATTTCTGTGATATGTTGCTGTGTGTATGTCAAATGTATTTGTATTTTCAGCTTTGCAGTAAGAACATCAGGAGTATTCAAATCTGAACACCTGTAAGTACCATTCTCATTGCAGTGGTATAAATCCACTATTTTGTACAGAAAAAAAGATTTGTTAAAGAAGGAGTACATGCTACACACACATGCATTGCTTTTAACTGTACTCTTGATTACACTTATGTGCTCTGCAAAAGGGGAAGACAACCAGATTTGACTCCACTAGCACAAATTCCTGAGTCAGTACACCACTCATCACCTATATTTTCATTACAAATTTCTTCATTTTCAACTACTCCTTATCATGGTACTCTGATTATTTGCAATTCCTTACCTTCCCATGTGCACTGTATTTCTCTCTTATCAACTCTTTCACAAATCAACTTTATTTATGGGTCGTTGGGGTTTTTTCACAGCAAAACTTTCTCTAAAAGCAAGATTCTCTAAGGGATATTAATAGCTTTTATCTCCCCAGTTCTTTTTGGTATCTAAACAAAATAACCTCTTTTCTACCCTCATTTTAGTAGATTTCTGTATTAAAGATCAATGCTAAATACCCTTAATTAGTGAAAAAACTCTCTTGGTGTTTTCAGGCTGTGCTTGTATTCAGTGTACTTCAGTGAAGGTTATTAGTCATCTGAGACTATTTTTTTAGAGCCATATTAAATCACTTTCTACAAATTGTGACAACATTTAACTTTCTCTGCTCACATTATTTTTCCAGCTTTGAACAAGTTTGTGGATATACTTCTACCAGTTGCCTATTTTTTTCCCTTCTCACTTCAGATTAAAGCTCTATTTGGCTTGGGCATTTTGGCAGCTGTCAAAGAATGAGACCATTTATCCTGGTTTGATCCTCATTCCATCCTCATGGTTTTTTCTTTCTTCCTGTGAAATTTATGTCTTTTTCTGGAATGTGGAACTTTTCTTCCTTTCCCAACACTGCAGTTAAAAATTTATATGACATTTTTGCATCAGCAGATTCACATTTCAATAAATTACTTCTTACAAACTCTTGAAATCAATCTTGCCCTCTCACTGTTATTCATTGGGATCTTTGCCAGGGACCTCAGCTGAAGGAATGGTATCAATATCACTCATGAATTTTCAGTATTACTTAAAAGCATCAACCACTTGGTACATGGGGGGGGAAAAATGTCTTTTCAAAGCTAAGAAAAAGACTCGAGAGAAAATGCATAAGGAGTTCTTAAAATACACAAAGAAAAATATATTTGAGGAGAAGATTGTTGTCTTTTGGGATTAAACAACTTGGTAGAAATGCAGCTGGTTTTCAGTTTTCCTGATAGTATCTTTAGATTATTAATGGAGGACCAGAAAACAGTTCTGGTTACTTCATCCGAAGATTTTAGAATCAGTATGTATCATTACTGCTCTCTCAGTCTGTATGCATAGCCTACAAATTCCTTTACTTCTTTTTTTTTCTGATTTGGTTCCTCAAGTCTGAGTGAACTAGTCAATGAATTGATCTACTCAGAAAACTTAGAATAAATAAAATGTTCTCTCTGCACCTGGAGAAGGCGCAGATGCTGTCAAGAGTGGCTTAGCACTTCAACAGACTGCTTCTGTCTGCATACCCAGTGACTTTAGCTCATTCACTAGTCTGATTTCCTTAAAGTTTTGGCAGTAAATATGTTCTACTTCATTCTTTTATCTTTTAAATTGAACACAATACACTCTAATGAGTTTAGGCCTAGCTGTCATAGTAATGTTACCTCAAACTAAAGGCTTTAATGCATAAAATAATTACAACCAGTAATTTAAATAAACAATTCTGAATCCATTTTGTTACATCATTGAATTTTTTAAAAATGTCACATTTGGTGGTTTTTTGATTTTCCTTAACAATTTTTCAGATAATGAGCTATGTGTGACACAGTGTCTCTTCCTCTGTTAATCCATGTCCTTCCTGTCCTCACTTGTCTTCCACATGAAGTACTGAGTCCCAGCAAGGTAGGCTACCCTCACATTTTAGAGCAAAGAAGGGATGGATGACAGGATGAGCAGTCAGCTCTCCCTTCTTCCGCAGAAGAGGCAGGACTATTTAGCCTCACAAAATAAATTGCTTCACACCTGCATGCTGAATATTTTTTTTTCTTCTTTTCAAAGTTTGCCTCTCTTTACCCTACTGAGTGCAGGATGAATTTTCTAATTTTATTCACTGCCATGATAGTTCAGATAGATGAGCCAGCACATCTGCCCAGCACTGAGAATTGTATCAAACCTTTGTACCATTCTCCTTTGCTCCAAGTAGACATTATCTGAATCCATACAACACTTCACATAAGGTACTTACATACCTAATTCTCATTAGTCTCACTAAGATTTTTTTCTTACAGCCTGCATGCAAACATTTCCACTCCCAGATCCTGCAGCAGCAAGGGTAAGGAGTTGTCCATCTGTGAACTAACTGAAGGTAGAATTTGATACAAAACATGACTGTAATTAATCATCAGGAAAACATTATTATAGGCTTACCATAACATACTTATGCAAGGTGTCAGAAAGTGGAAAATTTACACCTAGTCTTCTTAATTCCAAAATCTGAAGCAAAAAAATTCAGAATTTTTCTCTGAGTTATTGCATATTATGGATACATTAATTGCCTTTGTTAATTCAGAGTAATTAACAATCCTAATTTTTGATCATGCTCTGAAAACAAGTTAGTTAATCAAAATGTTGTCTAAATAAGGGGAAGTATTATACAGTACAGAAGTGCTCATCAGTTGTGAAATAAGATCTTTTTGAAAAGTTCTTCAGAATTCAGTTAAGCTATAACTTGCATCAAGCTTGGGGTTATTTTTCTGCTTTTTATCTAATTATGCTTTATCTTTCAATAAACTCCTTATGAATACCTTTTTTTATACTGAAAAAAGCCCTCCAGATATCAAAGCTGCTTATCTCCCTCACTGCGGCTTATTTACTTATCTTCATCTTACAGAAATGTGTGAAAGGCTTCCTGTCCCATTGGTGCCTCTGTGAATGACAATTGGATGTTTTTATTTCCAGCCCATAACTGATGGATTAAATGTAGCTAAAACTTCTTCTGTCTCTGTTATTTGAGGTGTGTACATTAATATATGTGTGACCATACTAACACATACAAATGTTAATTACTGACACGGTCATACAATATCCATTTATATTCATAAGTATTTATCACACGTATCAGCTTGGTTTCCTACAGACTTTCTAAACTTTCAGTTAGAACTCTCCAAAAAGTCCTAAATATCCATTTGTATATTTGAAGTACATGTAATGAAGTCAACATATTTTATGTTACTCCTTTATAGATTTTTCTTGACATACCATTTCAAGAATGAAGTTATAATCTTGAATATACATACTGCTGATTTACAACTGGATGATGCATGTTCTCCGCTGGCCTTTGCTCTGTAAACTGATGTGTAAGGCCCACCTTTGAAGTAGCTATCTTGAAAAAAATTACCTTTCTGTATTGCAGTGAGGTTTTGTAGAAATTAATATATTACAAGACTATTTTTAAACTTAATCCCATGCAGTGGACTCTGTTATGGCTATTTAATTCTGAATTTCCTATACAGTAGAAGTTCCTACTGTTGCTTTGCTTTTGCAGATGAAACTATGGTCACACAAAGACAACTGGATTTCAGTTTTCAGGAGAGGCTTGCTTTCACACTATTTTCTGTTTTACAGTCTGAACAGAAGAATGTAAGGGAGGATGTAACCACACAGTCACACAATGGTTTGGGTTAGACAGGGCCTTAAAGACCATTTAGTTCCAGCCCTTACCCAGCCATGGGAAAGCATACCATCCACTAGATCAGGTAAATCAGGGTCCCATCCAACCTGGTCTCAAATTGTCATTATAGCTACTACTTTTATTGTAAGATTCCCATCTCAAATATTACTGCTGAGAAGCTATTAAAAAAGGAAAAGTTCAAAACCACAAATTGCTGATAGTGTATTTTGTATACCAGGTGTAATCAAGTTAGCTGAATAACACTGCATACTACAATTCAGTGAGACTCTTTTTAAAACCACATAAATAATATAAGAATGAATATTTCAGTTGTGACGGAGAGAGGATTTTGACTAGCATAGGTCCTGCAGGTGGTATGTAGGAGCATCCAGTACATTACAAAGTGTCTGAAAAATGCATCAATTAGTAAGAAATGTCCTCAGCAAGACTTGTACATTTTTTTCTGAATTTTACTATTAAGATGGTGAACTGAGGTGACTTGAAAGTATTTTAAGTACATTAATTTGGCACAAAGAAAACTATATATATAAAGCTTTGAAATCACTACAATTATATTCTCTCAGAGACTTGAATGAAATAATACTCTGAGGAACAGCTTATAAAAAAATTGATCTTTCTTTTCACTTTCCTCCTCCCCTCTCCCCCCACACCCCATATATTATTGCCTACAAACAAAAAATTGAAAATACATGTGTATGAAGTAACTCTTTGATCTATCTTTGGATAAAGATGGATCATGGATGATTTAAATTGTATGAGAAATCATTTTGGTTTCCATTTTCTGCTTGTAAAGAGTTGCACTTCCACTGTCACGAGTCCATAGGTAATTCTCAATTAATCATTTCACAGTATTAAATTAATTTTAAATGAGAGCAGATGGGATGTGTTATATTCCTTGGGAAGTCATGAAATGTGCTGTTTTTTTCATAGTTTCTATGGTGCTTGAGAGGTTTGGCTGTGTCTGGTTTTTTTCTGTCACTATGACAGATTTTTTTTTTGGAGGGGGTGGGTTGTTTGGGTTTATTTGCTGCTGACATGTATAACACCACTGATGATAATGCCATAATTTACATGACAGCTCCTAGACTAGTAATATTTTGAAAAAAATTTCCTTGATAAATTGTGCCTGAATCTTTATGGCAACAATTCAGGGATACCTGGCAGAGTTCTAGAGGACTCAGTGTGAACATGGCAAGGTTTAGGTGGAATGGTAACTGCTGCACAAATTCCTGTCATTCATTTATGTTAATTATGGACAGAAAATATGTTGCCCTCTTTCTTTAAAGTTTTGAGGTAGGGTTTTTTTGGGGGGGGATTGTGGGTTAAAAACATTTTGAGGAGGATTTGTTCCTTTCTTTACTCTACAAAAATCCCCATGTATATGAAAAATTATTGTAAACATATTCCTAGATTAACATTGACTCAGTATGTGAATTTATATAAACCTGAATAAATTTTATTTTTAAAAGGAAAAATTGATACTGCACTTCAAGATATAATTGTGAATTATTAAAAGCAACAAGATATTGTGCAATAGTAATCATATTATTTTATTTATAAATTGTCTTTTAATATTTGGGATTTGGCAGAATTTCATATATTGGAATGGGTGGACCAAGTAGACCAGAAACTTCAGTATCCCTTAGTTTCAGATTCCTTAATTTAAAATCCTTTTCCCTTTCTTATTGCGGTCCCATGTCCAGCTGGGAATATATAACCATAAAAAGTAAGCACTGCTTACTGTATTTGAAAAAAAAAGCAACACAAAAAAAACCAAACACAAAACCCAAAACAACAGCAACAAAAAAAAAAACCAAAAACCCAAACAAAACCTCCAAAAACCACAAAAACCATTTTGAATAATGTTCTAGCTACTGAAAATTCAAATTCTTGATATCTAGCAGATAAGAAAAGATCTGAAAAGATCTAAAGCTTATGCATCTTTATTTTTAATTCTGTAGTAGCTAGGATTCTTATGGCACTAAAAGCAGATGTACCATTTTAATGTTAGCAAAGATTTTGATTTACCCTTTAGCTTAAGTGGGAAATAGTTGTGACATTAAGTGACATTAAACTGAGATTTCAAGTTTTTTCATGTTGTTTCAGAAAGAGTAAAAAAAAAACCTCTTCTGTGCTTTTTTTTCCAGAAATAATGGAAGAAAAAATGAAAAGTTCAAAATTACAAGTATCACATACGTAGGTATGTCACCAGAATGAGAGGTCCAGATTGCCAATATGCGTAAGTTGGAAGCAAGTGGAACTGAAAGTTTCCTCCTGAGCTTGTTTAATTCCTTTCCTCTAAATAAGGTTAAACTATATCTTTCTCAAAGGGAAACGGCCTGACAAAATTTTGTCCAAATTGTTGATAAAGTAATGACACTTCTGTAGGCTCCTTACAGTGTTCAAATACTGTCACTGTTAGTTTTCTTTATTTTTTTCCCCCAAATGGAATTCATAAATGAATTTTTCTGCAGTTTATATTTATTTTTCTGTGGATGTGAAAAATAATTATTTCCATGTCCATTGCATCAGCTTATTATATATTTGGTTATTATGTTTTTCCCCGAACTATGTAAAAACTTGCACTGTGTTCATGTATAAAAAGTAAATTCATTATTTATTTGAACAAATTATATTTATTTTAATGACTTATTCCAATGTTTTAAATAGTCCAGACGAAATCACAAAACAATACAGTTAGGGATAATTATCACTCAAGCAGCTTTAAAAAAATTTTGAGCTTTGATGCCAGTGTTGTCATAAACACAGGTTTAAAATTGTGATCATCTTCAGGAAAAAAACACTGACTTCTGACCCTACATATATGTTTAATCAGATGCAAAGGAATTAAATCTTTTGATCCTTCAGAGAAAATAGAATTTCAGCTAACTAGGAACTGGCCTGCTAGAAATCCTTTTGGCTGAATTTTTTTTTCAATAAGCATTCAAATCTATCAAAATCAATAAACATCATCATTAAGAGACTCTGTCATTCATCCCTAAAAATATAGTCTCCTTTGGTAGAATGTATCATGTTAAGATTTGCTTTATTCCCAGTTCTCCCCTTTGTATTTTTCTTTTCGTCTGTCCCTAACTCATTTCTTCCACACCACTTGCCAGTGGTTACTCATGCTCCTCACGCGTTTTGTCTATGTTTCCACTTTGATCCTGCTTTAGCCTAAGTAAGTGTGAAGGTTGGGTTTTGGGGAAGTGATGGGCATGCTAGCACGTTTTAGGAGCCAGAGGTCCTTTCGACTCCCTCTGGTCTGGTCCTGTGGACTGACTGCCCATCTTTTGTTGGAATATTTTTCACACACTCCTGGAGAACATCTTATTCAGCTACACACATACAAACACATATGCAAACACACATATATTTAGATAGAAGCTAGAGGTACTGTTAAGTAGCCTTTATACTTATCTCTTTTTTTTACAAAGGTAAAGGTCTTTTTCCATTTTTGGATTCCCTTCATTTTCTATGTTTCACTTTTTATGCTTTTAGCAACTGTTAAACATCTTTTTTCTCTCTATATGTTCATATAGCCTAAAAGAGTTTACATCTTCTGGATGTACAAGAGTCACAAGAGTGACAAGAAATTGTTAATCTCCTTGTTGTTTATAATGGCTAAGGTAGAAAAACATGACGCTTTTTCCCTGAACTAAAAGTTGAATGTTTCTGAAAAGTCTTCCGTCGAACACTTTCCACAACAACTCCATTAATAATAGTGAAAATTCAAAAGTTTGAAATCTTAAATCTGACTATTTAAGCCTTGGAGTACAGCAAAGAAATACAGCAACTATGAAGTGCTCCTTGCATTTCATAACTCGGTGAGCATTGGAAGGCTATTATAGTAGCCTTGCTTACAGACAGGTGAGATATGTACTAGCAGTTCTGGTATCAGCCTCATAGCCCCTTCTAAAAAGAGTAAATGACCTAAGGAGGAATATATCATTGCACAACTAACAATTGAATGTGAGTGCACAAGAGCTCTAGGGAGAAAAAAGCTTCAGAGAGCTTCACATCCAAGAAGATTTCAGAGGATTCACTGAATCCTGAAAACATATAAGTGGAAGAGAAAATTCCAGCTTACAACAGTGTTTCCTCAGGACTACTTTTAGAAAAAAAATGTTGCAGCTGCCAAGCTTGCTTGTCCAGTGACACTTGTCTTGTGAATGTGTTAATATCCAGCATATAACAATTAGGACTTGTTGGATTTTCTCTTAAAATAGCAATATAAAGCCTTCACTGAAATCACTTTCTTCTCTACCGTTATTTTGCTATAAGGAAAACTTTTTTTTTTTTTTTATTTTTCCTCCATAAGAGATGGTTTAAGGGTTTAGTTTTCAGTATTCCAATCCTAAAAAGAAACATAATTCTTGGTAACTTTCATGGCCATGGCTTGTGCCTTGGAAGTTTCAGTTATTGCCTTTGCAGGTTGATCGCTTTTATGAGAATTTCTCCACAGCATGCTATCAAATGCTTAAAATCTGTCACTGTGTTCTCGATTCAGCTGTTTAATCTGTGAGAGCTAAATTCTGCTTCAACATTTGCAAGTGTGAAAGCATTCAAAGAAATGTCTGCACAAGTCTGCATGAGTGAAAAATGTAACTTCATCTATCTTAGATGTGCAATGCTGTGATCAAAACTTTAATCATGACTGACTCCCAGTCAAAGCAGACAGAACATGACTGGCTGTGTCTTTGTGGTCTTTGATTCCCATTTCTTCATTTCAGCTAGAGCAGACACTGAAGTTCTCCTTTGAAAGCAGTTTATCTTCTAGATGACTATTTATTAATTACATATTTACTTACTATAAACTTATTTGTCTATATATATATTTATATATTTGCTCACTTGTTGGAATCAAGAGCATAAATATTCACACAATTGGCAAAAATTACACCAATTTAAAGGAATCCAAAAAGTAAATTTTGAGAATCTTAAATGGTTTATTCATGTTTTAACACTCTATATATACCATCTTCTCAATTCACTAAAATATTGTAAAGTACCTAGAAAAATCAGTGTTTTTTGAGTCTACTATCATTGATAGTTATCTTTTTAGCTACTCTTACCACAATATTCATAGAGGGTACAATGAGGGTACATAGAGGGGACCTGCTATGTAAAAACCAATATTTTAGTTGATGTTTTTACACCTTCTGTCTAACCGGGAATTTATTTTATACTTTTCAGTTCATATTGTAAAAGGAATATTTTTTGCTACTGATTTCTATATGCTGAGGATTTTCAAGTATTCTCTCACCAGCTTTTAATTTTTTGCCATAAAAACTTTATTTCTACGATTTCAGAAAGAACAGAATTATCAATAATTATTAAAAAAAAAAATCTAGTTTAGACATTACTCACTGGCTTGATTACTGAATACCTTTTATCCTATGGTTTCCTCTCTTTATTGGAAAAAGGTTAGGCTGACTACTTCAACAGACCTGAATTTTACACAGCTATTATGTTTCAATTCTGTGTAGCAGACGTTAATTTTCATGTTTGAGTGCAGCTGTCATGCTTTATAATTGTAATCTCTGTTAAATATTTTTATACTTCTGCATTTGTGAAATTATTTTTTTCAGCCATCATGCGCTTGATCAATGGCTCTACTCCTATTTCTTAAAAGGTTTCTGGGAAGATTTTCAGTAATTAACTGTTTTTTCTGTTGTTGCCCATGTCCAAAGACAGAATACTGGTCTGAAACCCCCAGCAAATTTGCCCATGACATCAAGGTGTGCAGTGAAGTCAACACACTGGAGGGAAGTGATGCCATCCATAGGGACCTTGACAGGCTTAAAAGGTGGACCTGTGTGAAGCTGATGATGTTTAACAAAGCCAAGTGCAAGGTCACACCTGAGTTGTGGCAACCCCAGACACACCCACAGGCTGGGCAAGGAAGAGTCTCAGAGCCACCCTGCAGAGAAGGACTCAGGGATGATGGCTGAATTAAAACTCGATGTGAGCTGGCAACTTGCACTCACAGCCCAGAAAACCAATGGTGTCCCGGGCTGTATCAAAGTGTGGCCAGCAGGTCAGTGCAGATGATTCTCCCCCTCTATTCTGTTTTCCTGAGATCCCACCTGGAGTTGTTGGAGCAAGTCCAGAGAAGGCCTTGAAGTTGAAAAGAGGACTGGAGCACCTTCCTTACAAGGAGAGTCTAAGAAAGTTGGGGCTGTTCAGCCTGGAGAAGAGAAGGTTGTGTGGAGACCTCATGGCAACCTTTCAGTATCTGAAGGGGCCTGCTGGGAAGATGGAGAGGGGCTCTGGTTCAGGAACTGTACAGATAGAACAAGCAGAATGGGTACAGATTGAAAAAGGGGATATTTAGGTTAGATAGATGAAGAAATTTTTCACTGTGAGGGTGGTGAGACACTGAACAGGTTTCCTGAGGAGGTTGTGGATGCCCCAACACTGGCAATGTTCAAAGCCAAGCTGAACAAAGCCTTGAGCAAACTGGTCTAATGGAATGTGTCCCTGTCCATGGCAGACATGGCTGGGAGTAGACAATTTTTAACTTACATTCCAATCCCCTAGCATTTTAGGATTCTATGATTTTTCCCATTCAATGTTATGGTAGAAACTATGATGAATTTGGGTAGGTGCAAGGCAAAATTTTTCTGTTGTCTGTCTCTGCTATAGACAAGTCTTCAGTTACTATTGTTCTTGAGATTCTGAAAAACTTTTTCATTTTAAATTTCAGGAGTTAAACATATAGGCTATGCAAAAAACCTCAGTGAGACATTACGAATCACAGAAGTGTAATGACAAAGGACAACTCAAGGTTATTTTGTATTTTGTTCACAAAAAGGAGGATGACAATAATATGTATTCCCACATGGACAATATCTGATTTATGCAGAAAGCCCTGAAAATAATTTATAATAAGAATTATTATTCCATATAAACCTTCTCTTACGTGTTCCAAACCTGTTTCTATTCATCTGTCTGGTCAATATGTTCTGCTATACCATCTGGGAACTTGTCATTTCAGATCACAACTTATTTTTTAAATTGCATACAGAAATTACAAATAGCATTGTATAATACCTTTAATTATTGGTAACACATTCTAGTCCTCTAAAATAGATATTAAGTTAGTGATTCACAGTTCCTGGTGCTGGCTCATTGTTTTTTCTAATAGATTCTCTATTTTATTATTATATATGTTATAGAAATGAGTTTGTGATAATTCAGTCATTACTTACAGATATTTTCTACATGGCCAAATCAGGCTCTTTTTTAAGAGCATAGCTGTGCAGTTTTATAATTCAGAAATTGAGGGTTTTATTTTAATATTGTGTCTTAAATATGAAAGACAGCCTAACCTTAAAATACTATCTTTATAAATTTCATGAAAGCCTTTTCAGAACAAATTTTATAAACAACATTACTTATATTTGGTGAGAAAACAGAAATTATCTTTAAGTTTTTACAAATGTTATCAGCAGTAAAAACTGCAAGTCTTAGGCTTCATTTTTTCTTAATGTGTATTTGGTATGTAACATGATTGATAATGAAATATCACCAATGAAGATGTTTCCCTGATTTACACTGTTATAAAGTTTAAGGTATACAAAGTTATTATCAACTAATACTGTATCAATTACTTACTCGAATTCTATTCTTTGTGCATTTTTGTCCTATCTTTTCAACAGTTTTGGAAAATTGGAGAGCTTCAAGCCAGCAATGCTGTGGAAGTTCAACTTTCCTCTTTGCCTTGCTAACCAAAACCAAATATATCAACATGTTCTTAAAAATATATATGGAGGATTGAAAACTGATGAAAATAAGCAATGTAGAGTTCATACCACATGATTCTTGCCTATTTGACTGATTTATCAGATTGGTTTTTTTGATAGCCAAAAATTATGCTGTGATGAGTCTGACCAGTAAGGTTTGCAGTAAACAGTTTTTGAAGAAGTTGTGAAAAATGGAAACACAAAAGCTAGCTCTCAAAAGAAATATAAGCGGCCAAAATTAAAGTGGATACATTACTCAGTACTGAAAATCCGATTCTGTTTTGCTTCAGTTTGGTTTTTCCAGCTTAGCCACATGTGGAAAGCGTAACATGTTGACTGACTTAGAATGGAAAAGAAAATGTGTATCTAAGACTGGCAAAGCCAAAATGGTGTTTCAGTATCATAGACTAGTGATGAATTCTGAGAAAAGCAAATCTGCTTTGTTGGTAGTGAAATTAAAACCACCTACTTCCCTTGTTAGATTCCCTGAGTGACTTTGAATCTGGGCTTGGGTCTGGATGCACTCCCAACATCTATGGTACAACAACTGATTAGGTTTTTCCTGTTGTTTTGATGTCTGTAATGATGCTCTGCCCTGCAGGGTTCCTGGTGTTCAGTGTGGTTTGACATAGTACTTAGCCTTTATTTCTACAAATACAGTGAAAAAGGTCACTCTACTTTACTTACTAAACCTTTTTGTGATATCATAAAATGTATCATATTTTCAATTTCTTATATTTCTGTAAAATTTGATCAAAATTCACCATGTTAAAAATGTTATTAGAAGAAATAAAGTATAAGCATATTTTCTTATAAAAACACCTGAAAGTAAATGCAGCAACAAGTGAAAAGGAAAAAAGGTGCAGGAGGAAAGGGAAAAGAGAGGGAGATTTTATTGCAAGCATGTGGCATAATAAGGAAACATGAATGAATTGGTTAAGTGACTCTTCATCTGCTAAAATGTAAAGAAAAGTTTTCCATAATTTTTTTATTCTCTTTTAGTCACTCTTTCATGGATGGCTTTTGGTCTTCAACTCACGAAAATGAAAACACCTAACAATAAATTATCACCTTGTATTTGGATGCAATACAGTATAATAAATGCAGCCTTATTTTGTAATAGTATAGAAAAATTATCTCCTGATGTTCAAGAAAAGGCTTCTTCCTTATTCATGGAGTAGCTGGTCAGTATACAATGATTACTGCATAAAATATTTTTAATATTTTTAAAACACCACCTGGCAGAGAAAAAAACCCAATGAATCAAACAAAGAAAAAAACAAAAATCAGGAAAAAATTTTAAAACTCCCCAAAAAATGGAACTGTACACCTTTTCCCAGGAAAGTGTATGTGCCAAGCATAGATTAATTGTATTTATTGTAGCTCACAATTATTTATATTTCACCATAACTTAAAACATAGAAATTATGGCTTATCAATAAATAGAAACCAAACTTTTTTCTTTCTGCTTAAACCAGTTGGTTTATGGAATTTATAGTTTAAGTGTCAACTCCTGTCAAATCAAAATGATGTTTTAGAAATAATATTTAGGGGAAACAAAATAATTTATTCTGTCAAAACGTAGTTTTAGGATTTTTTTATCAAGATTGACTTATTGCCATGTTTTTATACCAGTATGTGGGAACTTTTTTGCACAACATCCACTTACAGTTATTACCAGAATATAGCAAAAGAATCTTCGTAGTATTTTAGGGTAATTTTTGATTTTCTCTCTTGCTACTATCACTTTATACTGTTAGACGGAGTTTTAATTAATGCTCCAAGTTAAGTTATTTCTTTGTCACACTCTGGCATTTCTTACCTTTGGTTGAAATATTGAGGTTTTCATGGAATCTCACAGAGTCACAGCATGGAAGAGACCTCTGGTGGCCATCTGGTCTACATCCCCTCATCATGCAGGTCTGCCTGGAGCCAGTTGTTACCCAGGACCATGTGCCGATAATTTTGAATAACTCCAACGATGGATATTCCATAATCCCCTGGGCAACCTGTGCTGTCACTCACAATAAATGTTTCCTGATATTTATATGGGACATTTGTGGCTGTTGCCTCCTGTACTGTCACTGAGCGCCACTGTAAAGAGCCTGGCCCCTTTTCACCATCTCTTCAGATATTTATATACTTTGATGAGTTCCCCCCTAAGCCTCCTCTAGGCTAACCTGTCCAAGATCAAGGTATATCTGCCTTTCACACTGGGCTACATGGACTCTTCTGACAATAGATGTTCAAGACCTGAACTGTAACCTGCCTGTGCTTAGCTGGCTGCAGTGATCCCATCTGGAATATCATCAGCATTTTAAATTTTCACAAGTAACACAAAGAAACTTAAAACCACATGGAAGTGTCACTACACACAGTTTTGATCAGGAGAATTTTTCATCACCTTTTATGAAAATCAGCCAATGCCTATGCAATGTCATGTTCCATGAAGTACTTGAATATAAAAGTTGCTAAAGTCAGTAAGAGCAATGTAACATAATCCCCCATATGTTAGAAAGAAATTGAGGTCTGATAAAATCTTCAGACTTAAGACTAGGGATATAAAGTCCCTTTGTGCAGCTGACATTGTTGCTTTTGCTTTCTTTTAGTTCTTATAGGTAGAAAAAAAATCATTTCAAAAAAATGGCAAACATTGACTGCAAAACAGAACTTTTGAGTAACTGCTTTTACAAAGGAAGTAAAGGATTAAATGCTTCTGGTTTACTTCTGTTAGGGGATGTAAAGCATGTAGCGAGTAAGAAAATTAGTCTTTGTGATGAAATCTGAATACACATCTCACCTTCTCACAATGGTATATTTGTAGGTAAAGAAAATGCATTTTCATCAGACATATTGGTATGTTTGGATAGAGATTTCAAGTATGAAGTGAAACCACCAGCATCCTCAAATCCTTCTCTGCAGGGTTGCTTCTCAATCTGTTCATCTCCCAGCCTGTACTAATTCTGTCCTGACCTAGGTGCAGCACCTTGCACTTGGTCTTGTTGAACCACACGAGATTCCCTTGGGCATACTTCTTCAACTCGTCCAGGTCTCTCTGGATGGTATTCCACCCTTCAGGCATGTCGACTGCATCACTCAGCTTGATGTTATCTGCGAATTTGCTGAGGATGCACTCGATCCCTTAATCTATGTTGTTAATTAAGATATTAAGTAACACTAGTCCCAGTCTGGTCTGCTGAGAGAGAGGGATTTTGTGTGGGACTATTTCAAAGGCTTTACAGAAGTCCAGATAAATTATATCTGTACCCTCACCTTGTTCACTGGTATTGTCACTCATCATCAAGGTTGTTTCTACTAAAAAGGAATGAGAGTGGAGGGGAAGTAGGCTGTGACCTTGATTTGTCTGGAGTAGAGGTCCCTGTGTGCTACTGAGCTGCCTACCAGGGTTAAACATCAGCAAGCCATCAAAACTACAGGAATAGCAAGCCAGGATTTAGTAGGTGGCTTAAAAACTCAAGGCCAGTTTCTACTTTTGGAGCTTCAAGTGAGTAGTGAAGTCAAAACACATCCTTGTTGGACACTCAGTTCAAATTACAGCACATTTTTTAACTTCCAAGTACTCTGGGAAGATTTTGACCTTTAGTATTGTGTGAGAATGCACACTTACCCACTACCATTCCAAGTTTAAAATTACCTTTAATATTTACCCTCTTCACAGCATAAGAATTAAGGGGGTTTATTTGATATTATATAAATGATTACATTTCTATTGTACACATCTTTGGGAAATCGTGTTTATACAAAGATATTGGATAGATTAATAAATCCTCATATGTTTGAATTAAAAATTGTTGGGTTGCTAGCCAACATAGCAGAGTTTATAAAACAGCTGAAATTAATGGCAAAAAAGACCTACATAGTCATCTAGCACATTCTGTTCTTCTGAGATGAGTTCCGTGTAGTGTCATTACAATGAGAGTCAAATGATGGTCATGGTATTTCCCTTGAGTGGCTTTTTAAAAATCTAATCAACTTAATCATTCAGAATCTGTGTGTGAAATCTAATTTTCAGATGTTAAACTTCTCCCAACATGGGATAACTTTAATCAGTTAAGAAAAACATCTTTCAAAACTGTTCACCCATTAGTTTGGCTTCAACAGGAACTGAAGCACTTTCGGGCTGATTTGTAGCATGTTTTCCACACCTTGTAGCCAAACTAAACACCTCATAGTTTTAATGGGTATTTTTTTTTCCTCTTAAATTTCCACAGATATCCTTTCCTCAATATATTAACATCTGGAGATGTCTCATTGCCTTTGAAAAGTGCTTGAAAAAATTAATATAGAAAGCAGCTTTAGTGAACTTATCACAAGTAATGAATTTGCCAAGACCATTCTCTCTATTGAAATTTTTAAGCAACATTATTCAAATTAATTTTAGAGAGAAGGGCATAAATATTTTCAAAATCTTTAAAATAATATATTTTAAAACAATTTCAAAACTTTAAAATAATATATTTTTTACTGAGCCTTTTATAAAAAGTTCAAAGTGTTATGTTCCCTAAGAGAAATGAGGTAGTGAAATTAGATGATTTGGTTTCTTTATCCAAAATGCAAAGAAAATAACAAATCAACAGAATTTATAGATGGAAAATAAGGGACACGATATCATTAAAAAGATTTAATTTTCAGCTTCTGAAATTTCATTTGGGCAAATGTAATACTGTGTCCTGGGCATTTTGGTCTATTTTTATGGTTTTCAAATCTGATAGTGTTTATGTTAGAAAGCTTTATTGACCTTTGTTTTTATTTCATAGTATTGTGATATTATTGTCACCATTATAATTATGGTTTGGGGTTTTTTTTAATCAGTGTATCACTGGGAAAGAAATGACAGAAAGATAGTTTAATGCTTCACAAATCTGATAATGCCATATGATCTAGGATTTTATTCATAAACCCCAGCCTGGGTTACCCATCCTCTCTGTGAGTGAGCCGTGCAGAGGAACAGACTTGGAAATTCAAGAACAGTTTAGCTATTTGACCAGCTGCGATTATAACTTCTGAAGTTTTGATCTTGGAGTTTGATCATTTTTTTTGTCAAAGGCAGACTGAAGTTTACAAGAAACAAATTCCATTTTGTGGGAATCAGTTCAGAAAATTAAAAAATACAGGATATATAATATTTCCCTGAAACATAATACATATTCTAATTTTATGTATTTAGAAATTCTTTTACTTTTGTCTTTTGCATAATGCTCCTCCTTACACCATGAAGCAAAAATTGAGACCAAGAGGACTTATCTTTGAAATAAGCAATTCCATCTTATCTGACATATAAAAGATAACTATAATAATATCAGTTACATTCAATACCACTTTAGAAATCCTGAAACTTCCTCCTTTATGTCTATTCACTGTAAAACCTGGCAAGCACTGCTAGTCCAGACCTAGATGGTTAAGTCAAGTTGGGCAAATGTTCTCCAAGAAATCTTTGAAATAAAGATCTTTAAATATGTGTGACTGCTTGCTTCTTCCATGAACCCAGACAAAAATGTCAGTTTCCCAAAATTTAGGCTTGTAAATCAGAAGTCTCTTTCTCATACTGTTTACTTATGTACAAAGTGACATTTCACCACTCATTGTAACCAGTTCTGAACTAGTGATTGAGAAAAGAAATCAACTAGCAGTAGATGCAAGGAAACAGGGGAATATTGTTTAATTAAATGTATATACAATTAATATATGGATGTATTATAATGTAAGTACTCTTTATTATGTATTACTAAATTGAAGTCAGGGTATTCCCCACAATTGCTTAGGGATAATTTACTGGTTTATGTTTTATGCAGGTAAAAAGACAGGTGTTTACAAAAATTGATTAAAATATGCATACAAAGCAAGCTCCTAAAATGACTTATCTTAAAAAGTGTGTATTTTTAAAATGGGTATATATTTTCCCATTGTTATTCAGTACCCTATATAAGAACTTTGCACTTTCAGCCTGCAAATATTTAGTATGTGCACAGCTGAAATTTAATAACTGGAGAGCTCTGTATGTCTTTTTCTCCCTGCAAAGAATTGACGTTATGTACATAAATGTGCTGTATAGCAGATAGCAATGGACTGAATGCCTGCAATGAACTTCACTTCTACGGACTTGCAGAAAATTGCTTCAAAGCAACTTCTAGAAGAGAGCATCATGCTGCCAGTCATTAAAAATTAACTTCAAGGGACACATAGGTGCTGTGTATAAATGAATTTTATTCTATAGAATTATTTGATCCATATTCCACAGAGGACAAATATAGAACATGAATAAATCATTGCCAATCCTAACATTTCACTATGCTGCATTCATAGCCGCAATCCACCTGCTTCTTCTCTACTTATGCATCATTTATGTGTTATTTATTTCAATCACTTGGGGAGTTATAGCTTTATTACTGCATTCCTATTCTACATCTGAGAAATATGATGTGCCTTAATTTGAGAAAAAGCCCATTAGTATATAGTTTTTATTTTGTGCTCCATACCTTTGTTATTCACAGTAAGGAATTACCCACTGAAGCAGACAAGTAAAGCAATCAGGGTTTGTTTTATAGTAAATTGTATCATATTATGCCCAGAGGCCAGAGTAGAAAGAGTTTGTTCAATAATAAGGTCGGTTCATTAAACATTAGAGTATTGTGTTTTCTCCCAGAGTTACATGCTGATTTCATATAGAGTAATAGTGTTTGCTTCTGTAAGTACATGTTCCTACAGGCATGGAATTAGCATTTTATATACCACCATCAATACTAAAAATGGGGGGAAAAATTTTCTTCCCTAAAAAAAATTAATCTGTGTAACTGTAAGTATCTGTGAATTACTAAATGACATATTCTGAATTTTAGAGGAGGAAAGGAGAGGGGAAAAGATTGGTGCTGTTTATATCTGTCCTGTGACAGAGTATCAGCTCAATGCGGAGAATTTACACAATCGTTTTTACTCTCAAATTGCATAGTTTAAAAGTGCAATTGCAAACAGCTCACTGATTTTGAAACCCAGTTTCAATTGGATTTTCAATACTTTCTGTAAGTTACAATTAATACTTTTTTTATTCTTTTTCAAACAATGGTCGTCTCACATACATGGATAACCAAGAGCACATTCAGCTCTCTAGAATTAATCTGAGCCAACAAAGTTATTTTCCCCTGTATCTGTGAAGTGCCAAGCTTGATATATGGGCTGGACATAGAAGCTGTTGAAATCCAGTGTTCTGTTCCTAGCTCACTGCTGAATTCCTCTAAAAATCAAATGTTCTTCTCAACACTTATTGAACGGCATATCACATGAGTTTCAGCTTCTTCTGCTGGTCTGACACATACTACTCTGACACCTTTTTTCTGTGAAGGACTGTTTTCATTATGCTCTTTGCAAAGTGCTTTGGAAAAAACATACAGTGTATTTTAATTTTGAAATTTGCAGAATCTTTGTTGCCAGATACGTCACAACAGCCTTTTAGAATGACTGTACTAAATGAATGAGGCTCATAACAACCAGTTATGCTAATTACACTGTTATGAAAGGGAAAATACAACACATATTTACTTGGTGATGACTAAAGACATTCAAAATTGCAAAGCAAGGGAACTGTTATCTTCAAATTCTGTTAGAATTCAAAAACTTTTTTTAAAGTCTGTGAAATTATGTTTCAGAGATGCTAGTCCATATGCTGTTTTAAAACCAAAATATATAACTCATGTCAGACAGCCTGGAGCATTTTCTCTCTCCTTCCTCTGCAGAAACAAGCCAGAAGTCCTCATGTCATGAATTGAGCTCAGAATCTGAAGCATTCTCGGCTAAGGGCATCAGATACAAAACAAACTTTCATGTAGTGTTAGTCTTAACTATTCTGAATGTCACACAATCATTACTTATTCCAAGTTTTACAGGCTGTAACTTGATATGGACAGAGACAGCCAGAGCCTGCATGAACCTGCTTTGGTAGAAGAACATCTAGAATAGAACAAAATTCAAGTATAAATTGCTTACACTGGCACAGAGATGAGTTACATCAATCTCGGATAGGAAGAGTTTAGAAGACCAATTTACAAGTTTGCATTGCCCTTTGGCCTACTTCAACTTAGAAAGAATATTCTAAGGATATTCTATGGTTCTAGGATGGATTTTCTGGGGATGAAATCTTCTTTCTAATCACAAAAACCTTTCACCCAGATCACAAGAGAGAAGAAATAACGCCATGATGGGGCTAACTACTCGGTTCAATGAATTAATTGCAAAAACGGAATGATGTTCAGAAAGATTGTGAATTGCACTGTCTTGGAGAAGAAAATTGACCTTGACTGTGGGAATGTATCTGTAACTAGCTGGAGGTGTCATAAAGGAAATGGTAGATTACATAAATTAATCTATGCTTCACTTGATGATAACAGCAAGCGTGTTGTTTTTTGTCTTTTCATTACGATGACAGAAATATGCAAAGAGAAGATGAAGGCAGTGGGGGGAGGAAGGTGGAACTGAGATGTCTCAAAGATGAAGGCACTTGCAATGGCAGACATATCACTGAGTCTGTGGGAGGATTTTGCCATTTTGAAGTGGCACTGGGAAGAAATGCAGATACTCTACAGCTACTGAAATAGCACTAGAAACTCATGTGGGGAAATGACTCAAATTTGATGAATATAATAATTTAAAAAAATGGGCAGTAACTATATGTGGGGGCCCTGATAGGGTCCCACAAAGGTGGTTCGTGCCCTATGTGCTGTTCTTCTCAATCTCTCATCTCAGGGACAAAATAACAAACGACTTCAGGGCTGCTTCAGGTTGTTTATTCTAAAGTTATCTAAAGTTCTGGAACACAGTGTTACCACTGATTCCAGGTGCCGAAAATGGCTGAAAGTAAAACAGTACAGAGGGTTTTTATAAGGTTTATCAACAAATAGAATGATTCTACGTACATTATTATGCTTATAAGTCCAATAACTATTACCATTATTAACAGGTCTTTTCTAAACTAAATTCTCTCTACCAATCACTACCTGATAGGAACTGAGGTCATAGAAGAAGGGAAGAAGAAGGGGAGCAGGGAACATAGGGAAGAAGAAATGACCAACTCCCAAAAATCTCCATCTTGGTCCCATATTAACATATGAGGCAAATTTTAAACTACAAGCCTATCTTTCTAAAACACTTCAAACATTCAGCTCCTCATTTCTTTGGTGTTTGCTGTTCACCCAGGAGTGGGGGCAATTTTCCCAAGGGCTCATCTCGATGGCAAAGCCTTCTTGTGGGACTTTGGGGGTGACACTGGACCCCAGGGGGACAGGCAAAGCCCTGGAGCTTTGCTGATCCCCAACAACTATATACTGATAGTATTGACCAGAATCTGTGTTTGAATTAACATTTTCAGTGGATAATCAATGAAATATATTGCAATTAGACCTCTAAGATTTTTGCATTGCTATAATTTATGAAAGAGTTGCCAAAAATCAGCCTAAAGAGAAGGAACACAATTAATGGAAGGTTTGAATGGAACTGTTCCCACCCATAATCTATCTTAAGGTATAAATCTGTAAAAACATCTTAAAAAATATCCAGAAATCTTAAGAGGATAATTTTGTTGCCTATAAATTCCAGCTGCAGACAAAATCAGAACAATTCACATTTCAAACAAGCTGTTTTGGCAGACATACCATTGAAAAATATTATTCACATGATGAAAAAGAATCTAAAACTTTTTTTTTTTAATTACACTTTCCAAAAAAAAAAAAAAAACGCCTCTGGGGAGTATCAGAAGAGAAAAGAAGGCACCAGCCTGTTAAATGCTTCTTTATACACAAGAAATTTTCAGGTAGTCCTAAACTGAAAAATAACAATAACAAAAAATTACTGGTAAATACTTGTTCCTCATCAGCACTTACCTACAAACAAGGTAATAGCAGAATTTTTGGGTAATAGGCTTTTGGTTCCCATTGTAAATGAATTTACAAAACTTGATTGAAGTCTATCTGCAATTTTTAGTTAGAGATAATTAAACCCAAGTTATGCACAAAGATCTGATTGAGGATGAACAGAATCTGAAGTGTATATACAGGGCCTGTGAGAGTGGCAGCATAATTTAAAAAAATGTATTCAGATGGGAAAAAAAGATCAAAGTTCATAACACCAGATGTTAGGCAGGGAGAAGTGGCAAATACTAAGAAAAGAAAGTTGAAAACCTTAAGAGTAACATTATCCAGGTGGAAAATGTATACTTTTTGGAAGTATATATTAGCTAAAACAAGTTTTCCAGAATGCAGCCTACAGTATTAAGTAGGAGAATAATCATTGAATCTTGGTATCATTTATTGAAGAAAAGACCCTTAAGATCACCAAGTCCAGACATAAACCTAACATTTTCAAGTCCACCACTAAACTGTGTCCTTAAGGGCCTCATCTACACATTTTTAAAATACCTCCAGGGATAGTGCCTCCATCACTTCCATGGGCAGCCTCCTCATGACTTTAGCTCCACCAGCTTTTGTGACCTCTGGGTGCATCCAACACCTCAGTGTCTTTTTTTCTAGCAGGGGGCCCAAACCTGAACCTCAGATTCAAGGTCTGTGCCATATACAAAAGAAGAATTAGAAAGAAGACTATTGTACTGCAATTTATCATCATATTAATATATTCATTTAGAGAATATTATACTGCCTATTGAGTCTTCTAATATCACTTTACATTTAAAATTTAGCATTATTGACTTTTGTTTGTAACTATAACAATATTCATTAAATGAATAATAATTTCACATCATGGAAATGTGCATCAGTGAGTTTCTATATCACACTGCTTATTTACACTTGTGACTTATCTAATTCAAGTGCAAAAAATGAACAGAACGCAATTTTGGTGAAAATACTTTCTTAACTGAAAAGTTCCAACAAGATATTGAAATCAAGGAGATAGTTTTGAAACTTGTCAAGAGTTCTTTGCAAAATAATCAAGCATAAAATATTACTTCTAGATATTTACAGGTTTGTGGGGAAAATACTTTTATTCTAATCAGAAGCAAGTAGAAATGCAGTGATCAAGTTATTGTGCATATAACTACATGATAGCCCAGCATATCTCAAATAAAGGTTTTATGCTGTAGCTTTTAAACAAATTCTTGAACTATGCCCATAGGTACTTTTGTAAATAAATATGTGTACACAGTATCAAAGAAAGCCCAAAAGATATTTTTGTAAGTAAGGATTTCAATATGTTAAAGTAGGACATCAGTGTTAAGAAATGAATACAAGCGCAAAAAAAGGGATTACTGGATTGTGGTGTTAGTATTTGCTACCTTTAATCCTGTTTTGATACTTGCTAAATTCAAACTTACACCAAAAATATGGAAAATTTATTATAAAAGTGTTGTGCAACACAGGGATATTTTTAAATTGAAAGAACCTGAATTATATCTTACAAAAAAGATATTTACATCTCTACTAAATATCTGGCCAAAACTTGTTGCTTCTTTCATGTAATGAGTCTGCTTGACCTGTTAAGCCATTAATTTATATTCAAGACATTCAAGATTTTATATCAGAATAATGACCCTGTTCTCTCTCCCTTCAAATCCTAGATTGATGCATAAATTTATTTTGATTGAATAAGTTTTCTCTGAATAACATGTTCTAGCCCTGCAGAACCTATTGTCAGAATTTGGTATAATCTTTCTTGTAATTCTGGAATAATCAGGGAGAGGCATAGACTGCTGCATTAAAATAAAATCAAAGGAAGCCACAGTGGTTGCATTATTATGATGACTAACTGCTAGAAAAACAGAAAGAGACATTTTTCTTTTTTTAATACTGCAAATAGTATTTTCCTCTTAGCATTTTGAGAGTGGAGGAAGCCACAAAATTTGTAAAACATGTCTAGTTTGACTTTGTTTAAAAATAAACAAAGAGTAGAATAACAAAAATCTGCTACTGGTATTGTCAAGAAATATTTTTCTGTGCTTCTTCATATGCCTAACATTTTTGAGGAGACTTTTTTTGTCTGTTATAGCATACTGTTGTGTATTTTTGTGCTGTCCTTATTAATAGGTATTTATTCTCTTTCAGTGAATACACCTTTATAAAGATAAAAACCTACTTAATGATGATGGCATCAAAAACGAATATGAACAGCGGATGCACTTATTGCTTATGTCAAGTCAATTCAAGTGGTTTTTCAGCCCTTATCTCTGTCAGGACTTAAACTGCCCTTGCCCCTAGCAGAAATAAGATTGTCAAACTAAATTTTCAAATTTATCAGTTTAAAGTCTGTTTTTAGGGCACTCAAAGTTATCTGTATTAATTACACAAATGCATAGATTTCTGCTTTATCTATGTGCTTGGCTATAAAACTATCAGTTGTGTTTCAACTCACTGTTAAGTCTGACAAGGAAAAAAAGGGACTAACAAATATTTCAAAAAGGTTAAAAATGCAGTATGGTGAGTTGACCTTGGCTAGACACCAGATGCTCACCAACCTGCTCTGTCACTCTCCTCCCCGGAAGGATGGTGCAGGGAAGAGAAAATAAAATGGAAAAAAACTCATGGCTCAAGATAAAGCCATGCAAACACAAAGGCTGCTTATAGAAGCATAGGAAAACAAGATTTAGTTGTTCTAATTCGCACCAGCAGGTGATGTCCAGTCACTTTCCAGAGAGCAGGACTTCAGTATGCATAGCAGTTACTTGTCAGACAGACACCATAATAATGAATGCTCCTATTCCTTCCCCTTTCTCTAAGCTTTTATTGCTAAGCAGATATCACACAGTATGGAAAATCCCTTTGGTCAATTTGGATCAAATGTCCTGGTTGTGTCCCTTCCCAAGACTTTTCCCATCCCCAGACTACTGGTGGGAGCCAATGTTAGAGAGCTGTGCCAGCACTGCGCAGCAGTAGACAAAACACTGGTGTGTTAACAAAACATTTCTAGCTACTCATATAAACCACAGTGGTACGGGGACTGCCATGGAAAATTAATTCCTTCTTAACTAGACCCAATACATGCAGTTTTACTGTGAGAAGGCATTCTTTGATAGGAAAAGAAGAAGAAATATCACTTCAAATTCACTAGACTTGAGTAACGAAAAACAAACTCTGAAATATTTTCCTTTAATTTTTACGTAACTAAGGTTTATTTGAGAACATGATTTTTTGATACTCCAGCTCTACTATAAGAGCTCTCTGAAGGATAGAGATGGTTAACTCCCACCTTGTATTTTAGTCCATCAAAAAATTCGATCATTTAACCTCCATGGGAATCAGTTGCCTTGAAAAGAATCTCTCTGCAGCCAGCTGTTGAAAGGTAGCCTTTAAAAGGAACATTACAGAATTTCACACTTCACCAGCTAAATGTAGTGTGACTCTGGTGATAACGTGACAAGAGGATTTGTTATTTTCCTTGTAGATATTTCAAATTTTTATTAATTAGACTTCTTGTTCTTTATTGTTGATCACCAGCCCCACCCTCAGTAAGATCAAAAAGTATCAAATAAAATGTTTAAAAATATTCAGAATACATTCTTCTCATAAATGGAATACAACCACCACAAGTAAAAACATTGTTTGTGCTCTGCTTTGGTTTTTGATGAATGGTATCAGAAATTAGCAATAAGATAGCATCATGAGAAAAAGAAGAAAGGATTAATTTCACATCCATTTCTTGTTTTCACCCCTGTTCTTGCCTTGCATGAACATTTTGTCCCCAATGCATACATTTTGTCCCCAGTTGTGCTCTTCTTATAACAAAGTCTTTCAATTGTCATGGAACCATATAAACGCTTTGCCATTTTTCTTTTCATTTTAAAGAGGGCTCATTTATTAAAGAAATGAAGCAAAACACTGTGGAAATGAATTATGTATTACAATTGAAGACAAAAAAGATTTTAACACTTATAGAAACCAGGAAAAACTGATTGGTTTACGACCATAAAATTCTTAGTTGTCATGATCCATTAGGCATGAAGGAAATTCAGCAGGGGTGAAATGGTGGTATGGTGGTACCTTTGCCAATAAGCAGATGCTCACCCAGCCTTTCTCATTTCCCGTCCTCAGAAGGACAGAGGAACAAAACAGGATGCAAAAGCTTGTTGGTAAAGACACAGATTAATTCTGTTACCATCACAAGCAAAGCAGACTTATCTTGCGGAAAATTCATTTAATTTATCGCCAAATAAAATAAAGTAGGGTAGTAAGAAACGCAGACAAAACTTAAAACGCCTATCCAACAAACTATTCTCTTCCAAGACTCAACTACACTCCTTTCTACCCAACTCCTCTTCCTCCCCAGTTAGCTCCCAATGGTGCAGACGAAGTGGGGCACTAGGAACTGCAGTCACGTCACAACAATTTAGCTCTGCAGTTCCTTCTACCTCACACTTTTCTCCATGGCCAGTGTGAGGTCTTCCATGAGCTTTGAGGAAACACCTGACACACCATGATCTCTGCCAATAATTCCAGAGGCTTAAGGGAAATATCTCTTCCAGTGTCTGGAGCATCTGCTACCAAAAACTTAGCCATCTACACCCAGTGCAAGTGTTCATTTGTTTGATCTTTGTTATAATCTATCTGGACACTGTTCTCAGACCTCATACTGACATCTTGGGTTTTGCACCATTCCCAGTGGGTAGCCATGGATTCATGTTTGTGCACCATGAGTTAGAATGAGGAAAAGGAACCAGATGCTTTGCCAATAGAAGGGCAATATTGAGTGCAATTCATAACGTTTACGACGACTCTTTTTTTGTATGTTTTTTTTTTTTACACAGTCTAGTCTTGTTACATTGGTTACATTGAGTATGACTTAGGAAAACATAAACTCATTAGGCTAAAAGGAACCATGCTATCTCATCATAAGTGAGGGAGGTAGACAGTGCTTACATATTAGCAGTCTCAAAAGAATATTTTGGATGACTCCATATTTTCATTAATGCAACTAGTTCTCTGTGTGATATTGAATGTAAACGTAGATCTACAGATAAGACCTTACCATGAGCTGCAAGAAGAATTCAGTTTTCCCAAGCCTCAAAAACTACGTCTGGATAAATTTGGTGTACAAACGCAGATGGAGTGAGTGGAAAGTTTCATTGGTTTGTTTCCTTGGAGTGAGAAACATTTACTGCACTGTTTTGCCAGGATGTATGAACATTAACAGTGACTCCCTGATCATCCCAAAATATGCCAGACATCATAACCAGGTGTCATTAGTCACCAGTTAACGCTATGACTTTGGATTGTCCCAAATGGAGAAGCTTAATGGAAAACTGAGTAGCACACTTAGTGTAGGGCTATGTTCTGAAGTAGGCAAAAATAACAATTATCTCTTTACTTTTATACCATTTATCCCATTATAAGGATAATTTGTAGAATAGGCATAAAAATTATTGAATAATGCAATGTTTTAACATTCTAATCTAAGACAAAATAGCTTCTTTTTTTTGTATATTTTCAATGTAATGGTAGTTTTGAACTTTTATGTTGTGTTTTTACATGCAGAAAAGATTCTTGTATTCTTGTAAAAGGTCTTTATATTGAATGACAATGACCAGCATAAAATGGTAAGTGTTCTGCTCTGGAATTCATCAGCATTTCCTAAAGTTTTCAGAGGTTCTTACTCATGCAGAACCTCAGATGAGCATTTGCAGTATCTGATTATTTTTTTAAGTGTTATCTTGACAATAAGATTTATGCCTCCAATATAATACAGTAAAAGATTATTTGAGACTTGAATTATGTAAAAACATTCCTATGGCAATTGACACCAGTAATAGACACAAAGTAATAATACAAAACTAGAATTTTATATACATATGACTATACTTTTTCTTTTAAACTCAATATTTATAGCAAAAAATGTATTTTTTTAATCAAAATCCAAACCAAATGCCTCTTCTTTGTCTAGGTATTGGGAAGAATTAATGTACTGCCTTTTTAAATTCTCTTGCAAATATCAAGTCTGTGACCATGTCTGATCCAGAGGAGATCAGGCATCTTTAGTAACTTTAGTAGTTCTGCCTCAATAATGTTTGCTAGTCAGTACTTCTCTATGGGCAGTGTTTTCTAATTATCTGCTAATCTTAAATCCTCTTTATTGAACTTTGCCAGTGGATCAAATTTTCAGAATATGGTGCCCAAAACTTAGTGAAGAATATCTGTGCAAGATATGCCAGTACCTAACAGAACAGGAGGATTTCACACATTACAAACCCACTTTTACTTCCTAGCTCGGTATTTACCTTTGTTATAACTTTATGACAGTACTGATCAGTGTTCTTCTTTTGTTGATTTTAATAACATCTGTTTCTGCAAGATTGCACCTGACCAGCCATTTCTAATCTTAGTTTTATGTAGCTGATTTTTTATATGTTAGTACAGAAATTCTCATTTTACTTCCTTAGAGGCCTACTTTTTCAACCATATCTCTAATTTTTCTAGATAATTTAATATTTGAATTTTGATATCCAACATGGAGGAAGTCCATCCCAGGTGGGATTGTCTGAAAATTAACAAGAATACTTCCCATGCCTTTATCCAAGTTGCAGATTAAAATATCAAATAGCACCAGACCTAGAAACAACCTCTGGATCCTATTAACTGCATCTTTTTGTTTGAGAATTGACAACAGTTTAAGAAGAAAGGCTTTAGTTTTCTTGTCCCACCTGAAATAATTTGATTTTCCTATGTCTGTTTCTGAGAAATCTCCCATTTACAGGTAACAAATTTTCATATGGATGGATAACCTTTAGTTTAGATTGAAAATTATTACAAGTATTTTGATCATATTTATTTCTGAAAATAAACCAGACTGGTGATTATTTCTTTCTAATTGATCTAATTGATTATTATATTGATCTAATTGATCTAATTGATTATTTCTTAATGTAATTGATTGAAAATTCTTTCACTGAATGATAACAAATGCCTGGATTCCTTATGTACTTCCCTCTAGTACAGGCACAAAGCTTCTTTTGTTTTAGTCTTTTAGAACTGTTTCGTAACCTCCATAGTTTTTAAAAGAAAATTGATGTGTATTCCAGGAACTCCATTGTGAATTTCACCAGTCAGAATTGATTTGAAAATATCTAATTTACATAAGCCCTCTCTAAACTGCTATTTTCCTGTTTTAACAGTATGTCCTTGATACTGCTAGCCAGCTAATCACAACTGACTTATTTTTTGAAGACTGAATTTAAAAGACATTAAACATGCTGTCTCCTCAGCACTAGCTTTTCATTCCTGCTTTTCAGCAAATCAACGTCCACCTTTTCCAGAAATATTTGTAAAGAAACAATTTCTATATTACCAAGTCATGGGGGTTTTAAAATATATTTTCATCATCATTCATTACATGACTTAAAAAAATTTATTTTATAATAGTCATCTCTACAGCTCAAATTTTCAGTATTTCCATTTTTCAGGATTTCTCAATATAGCCCAGCTGATCTCTCATTACCATCCTAGCTTTATACTGCTTGAAATAGTTGTAATTATGCCCTCAATGTTGTTTAAAGAACCCTTAACTGTCCTAAAATCTTTTTTTCTCGTGTATTTTCCACAGAAACTTCTTTGCTGGTTCTCTTATTTAGTGAGTTTTACTCTTTTGAAGCCTTTCTTTTTTTCCTGCTCTCTCTTTCTGACACTATATGATCCTTGCCATCTCAGTTGAGTTCTGCTTTCACATTCTCAGCAACAGAATAATTCCAGAAAGGAAGCATTTCTGGGACTGGTTCTGCACATTACCTTAAATGAACCACCCTCAGTGAGCAGCTCTTTCAGGGCCAGGATCCAAGGTCTCTTTCTGTAGCTAGAACATCAGCCTAAAGTGATCCTTTCGGCATCTGTACCTAGGTGTTAGTCATAGAATCACATTTTATGCAGCTCCCTCAAGGAAAATTAATTTAATTTGGTTTTTCAAGATTAACTATGATGCCAGAATGTTTTTTTGCTTTTTCTTTTACACCTGTCTTACATACTCTCATGTATTCTTAGTGCTTTAACCTACATACTTGTAACTTTCCAAGTGTGATAACTTAGCTGAGACCCACTGTACCATTAAAACAAGAAACCAAACAGTCTGGAAGCCCCAGACACCAAGGTCCTCTCCAAAACATACTTTTGTATACTAAGATAAGCCCATTGAGAAAGGAAAGTTCACATAACAGGGAGTTCCCTCGCGCTTCTCATTGGAGGATCTTTGATAAGTACGCTAGTTTTGCAAGGGCTATAATTGTGTGTATTTCAGTGTGAGGTGTGGTGCGTGCATTTTCGGGGCACCTGGATGAAATGCCGTCCCCCAGGATCCTGAAATAAATACCGAGGTAAAATCCCCTTTTCCCCATAAACCGTGTTTTGTTTTTAATTTTAAGACCAGGGAAAGGCATCACCTACATCTTTAGTTTTTTCTCCATATTCTATAAAGATCATATTTTGTTTTGCAATTTACAGGAAACTTATTCTAGCAAAATAAAAGTACTTTTTTCAAAGTGTGACTTTGTCTTTTTCCCTGAAATTTGGACTACTATGAATACAAACATTTTTGTAATCTTGAAAAGCTAAGGGTTTTGTATTCAAAACTATCTCACAAGCAGAAATTATATTACCAATGCCCTTTCAGTTTTTAAAATGGAAATAGAATAACAGAAAAAGAGTTGCATATTGTTAAAAGCGGCGTTTCTGCTAAAATTACATGAGAGTCCTCCATGGCTTTACAACTCCCAATTGTATTGTAAAAGGTTTCACTGGAGACAAAATGTAAATGGTAAAGAACATCTCTTTATCTGAGGAGAATAATAAATTCTTATATACATCCTTTCACTCTTTCTGAAGAGACTTCCCCCGTTTTTCGATCTCCTTTTCCAAAAATGATGAATAAGCCTAAATAGTAATGGTTTGCATTTTTTTTTTTTTTTTTTTCCCCCCTCAGCTCAATCACGCAAAGCACCTTTTCACTGCATTTTCAGAAACAAAATGAATTTGTATCTAAGTGGCTGAAAATCTCATCCTAGTCAAGATACTGGAAATGTCTATCAACTATGTCCAAATTTAGGAGATGTGCACAAGGCAGACAGAGTAAAGATCACCATTGAAGATATTTAGAAGAAAACCTGTCATCTGTAAAACTGAAATGATAACAACCATTAACTACTAGGGATATGTTCCTTGTCAATTTTCTGAAAAAGAAAATTCATTTACTAAGAAGATAAAATGTGACTGTCACGTTGAAAAAACAACCTGGAAAACCCAAGAACAATAACATAAAAACAACTAACACACTAACAAACCAACAAAAACTCCACAGATAAAAGAGAAAAAGAAACCTAACACACACACAGAGACATTTTTATCTATATGGTAAGCTCACATTTAATGCTAATATCTGCTTTGTTTTTTCTTCTATTCTAGTATAGTATTCAGAGACAACATTAAGCACTGAATGAAATAATGGCTACCTCTATTCAAAGCAATTATCTTGAAAAATATCATTAGGCAATTACATTATATATGTGTGCATGTCTATATACTTATAAAATTTATATTATGGAAATAATGCTAAGGGCAGCATTCCTTAGTCATGCCTTAACTTTTATTTAACTTAGGTAAGAAATTCCAATCTCTCCATGAGACAATGCACAGGTGAAAAAGGAACATTTTCCCTTTCCCAAATTGCTTAGAATCCACAAATACTAACAGGCAGGTCTCCAAATATCTTAAAGCATGAAACAGATAGGAGGTATTTACAAATATTTTGATAAGTAGAAGTCACAGAGCACCAGCATGATTGTTTAAAACACGGATTGATTGACAAAGAAAGCTCCAGGGACTGTGAGAATTCTAAAGAATAACAACATAGTGACAGTCAACAAAAAAAACCCCACTAGAAATGGGAATGGAAATTGGTTTTGATCCAAAGAGGTGCTGCTTTGCGGAGGTAAGGGATGGAAGTCCTAGGTTAGAGCTGCCATTAAATTTTCTTTTGTGCTCGGAATAGGCTTAAGTTTAGGGTTAGAGTTATGCTTAGGGTTAGGGTTCAGAAAACCACAAAGCCCACAACTCCAGAGACACTGCAGCTGCAGAAGGCTTCCCAAGGCCAGCATGGAACTGCCACAACTTTGCCGCCTCCACACATTTCTCCTTTACAACAGCCTTACACGTATACAGCTGTAGTGATCCACCTAGGCTTAGGGTTAGGGTTAGATTTAGGCTTAGGTTTAGGCTTAGGTTTAGGGTTAGGCTTAGGCTTAGGTTTAGGTTTAGGCTTAGGTTTAGGCTTAGGTTTAGGTTTAGGTTTAGGCTTAGGCTTAGGTTTAGGTTTAGGCTTAGGCTTAGGCTTAGGTTTAGGTTTAGGCTTAGGCTTAGGCTTAGGCTTAGGTTTAGGCTTAGGGTCAGGGTCAGGTTTAGGGTTATGCTTAAGTTTAGGGTTCAGAAAACCACAAAGCACACAGCTCCTGGGATACTGCAACTGCTTAAAGCCATGCCAAGGCCAGTGTGGCACTGCCACAACTTTGCACCATCCCCACATTTTTCCTTGCAACTCGCCTTACCCTCCCATGACCATTGTGTTTAGACTTGATTTAGGTTTACGTATAGAGTTAGGTTTTGGGTTACCCATAGATTTTTTCTTCAGAAAATCTGAAATCCCTAACCTCCAACAGGGATGCTTCAGCTGCAAACGCATGCCAAGGCCATTGTGTCACTGCCCAAAAATTGCCAGTTTCACACTTACTGCCTTGACACCAGCCTTTTCCTCATCTGTATTTAGTTCTCAGTTTTGAATAATGATTAGGAATACGCTTCGATTTGTGTTTAAGAAAACCACAAAGTCCACAGCTTCCCAGGACACTGGGGCTTTGAAAGGCATGCAAAGCAAAGGTGGCACTGCCACAATTTTGCCCCTTCCATTCTTTTCTCATTGAAACCAGTTTAACTCACATGTCCCTTTAGTACTGGGTTCTGTATTCCGGTTAGGATTTGGGCTATGCTTAAGGTTAGCGTTCAGAATAACACAAATCCCACTGCTTTAGGGACACTGCAGAGGCAAAAGACTTCCCAAGGCCAGCATGGCACTGCCACAACTTTGAAGTTTCCACACTTTTTTCTTTGGTGCCACCCTTAGATCCAGATGCCATTAGTAATAGTTTTCGTATTATGGTAAGGGTTAAGGTTGGCTTAGGGTTAGGGTTCAAAAAACTACAAAGCTGACGGCTCCAGGGACACTGCAACTGCAAAAGGATTCCCAAGGCCAGCATGACACTGCCACAACTCTGCCCCTTATACACTTTTTTTATTGGAACCAGGTTTACCCAGTGTGCCTTTTTTCTTATCAGGGTAAGGGTTAGGGTTACACTTAGGGTCAGGGTTCACAAAACCACAAAGCCTACAGCCCCAGGGACTCTGCAGCAGGAAAAGGCACGCCAAGCCCAGCATGGCACTGCTGCAATTTGGTTGCTTCCATACTGGTTTTTTGGCACCAGTCCTACCATCATGACGTTTTTTTCTTATTAGTTTTAGGGTTAGGGTTTGGCTTAGGGCTAGGGTTCACAAAACCACAAAGCCTACAGCTTCAGGGACACTGCAGTTTAAAAAACATTCTTAGGGCCAGCATGACACTGCCAAAAGTTTAAGGCTTCCACACTTTTCTCCTCTGCACCAGCCTTACACCCATTTTTCTTTACTGCTCAGTTAAGAATTACGGTTCGGGTACGAGTTAGCTTAGGATTAGGGTTCACAAAATCACAAAGCCTGCAGCTCTATGGACATTGCTGCTGTAAAAGTCATGTCACGGCCAGCATGGCTCTGCCACCACTTTGTACTGTTCACACTTCTTTCCTGGGTACTTGCTGTACCCAGATACGCCTTTTTTTCTCTTAGGGTTAGGGTTTGGGTTATGCTTAGAGTTAGGGTTCACAAAACCGCAAAGCCTACAGCTTGAGGGACACTGCTGCTTAAAAAGTCGTCCCAGGCCCAGCATGGTACTGCCAAAAATTTGCCGATTCCACACCATATAGTTGGCAATAGCCTTACCCCCATATGCCTTTATTGCTCGGTTAAGAATTAGGGTTAGGGTAAGGGTTAAGCTTTGGTTTAGGGTTCAGAAAACCACGAATCCCACAGCTCCAGGGACACTGTAGCTGCAAAAGGCTTCCGAAGGGCAGCATGACACTGACACAATTTTGCTGCTTCGAAATATTTTTCTTTGGCACCAGCATTTCATCCAGTTAGCACTAGCAGTCGGTTTTGTATTAGGGTTAGGGTAAAGCTTAGGGTTAGGGTTCTGAAATCCACAAAACCCACAGCCCCAGGGTTAAGCGGACACTGCCGCTTAAAAAGGATTCCCTGAGTCTGCGTGGCGTTGCCACAATTTTCCCTCTTCCACACTTTTTTTTTGGCACCAGCCCTAAAACCAAGACACTTTTTTCTTATTAGAGTAAGGGTTAGGGTTACGCATAGAACTAGGGTTCACAAAATCACTCAGCCCACAGCTCCAGGGACACTGCACCTGCAAAAGGCTTCCCAGGGCCAGCATGGCACTGCCAGCACTTTGCCTATTCCAGGCTTTTCTCCTTTGCACCAGCCTTTCTCCATATTTGCCTTTGTTGCTCGGTTAAGACTTAGGATTACGGTTAGGGTTTAGCATAGGTCTAGGGTTCAGAAAACCACAAAGCCTGCAGCTCTCTGGACACTGCTACTGTAAAAGTCATGCCAATGCTAGCATGGCTCTGCCACAACTTTGCCTAATTCACATTTCTTTCCTGGGCACTCGCTATACCCAGATATGCCTTTTTTCTCTTAGGGTTGGTTTGGGTTACACTTAGGGTTAGGGTTCACAAAACCACAAATCCTACAGCTCGAGGGACACTGATGCTTTTAAAGGTCTCCCAGGGCCAGCATGGCACTGCCACAAATTTGCCTCTTCCCCACTTCTTTCTTTGGCACCAGCCCTACCACAATGAAGCTTTTTTTGTGTTATGGTCAGGGTTAGGGTTACACTTAGGGTTAGGGTTCAAAAATCCACAAAGCCCACAGCTCCAGGGACACTGCAGCAGGAAAAGGCATGCCAAGGCCAGCATGGCAGTGCCACAATTTTGCCGCTTCCACAGTTTTTCTTTGGCATCTGTCCTTCCACCATGACTTTTTTTTTTTAGAGTTAGGGTTTCACTTCGGGTTATGTAGGAAAAATCCAGCCAGAGTCAAGAGAACGACTCAATATGAGTTATGAATCTTGCTCGTTTATTATCATTTGTTGTACATATTTATAGCTTGTTACATTGTTCACGCACTATAGCATAAAGCAAATTGGTTAATATCCTCTGTTGACGCGCCCTAAGTCTAGCTATCATTGGTTTGAGCTGAGGTGCACACACGGTGCAGACTTCAGCAATATTTCTTTGCGACTACAAAAGCCTTGCCAACTTTTCCTCTTATCAGCCCTACAGAGACATTTCAGTAATACATCTGTTGCTCTGGCTACAGAGTCAAGGTTAGGATTGTGCATTCCATGGCCTCTATCTTCTAGCCACTGCCTTACAATTCCCCCGTTTCTTTTTTGCACAATCCAAGCCTGATTTGTTAGTCAAAATATGATTTTCTTTATACATGATACAGCACAGCTCAAGCATAGCAAGCCTATTAACAAAATAGTTAATATCATGAGGCCTGATCTGTACTGGCATCGCAATCGCCAAAGCAGCTTGCCAATCTCCTTCCAGGATAGCATCTCTTATAACCCCGGACCATCAGGCGTTCTGTTGTACCACTCTGACCAGGACACTTTGCGTTGTGGTGATTTGTATTTCTCCCATGGGAGCAGCTGGCGTGGTATGAGCATTGGGGTTGTACTGAGGCTGATATCCTGCCTCACTGTTCCCTGTTCCTAGTTTGTCAAGCTGATCTTCTACTTGCTGCAACAGCTGGTCGGAGGGTCGTTTCCTTTCTGAGTGCTTTGATGTTACTTTCCGGGGGGCTGACTCTCTCATCATTTTTTGCTCTGTCTCGGAGTCTGAGGAGGAGTCTGAGCAATACACAGCTGGCTCTCTAGGGCGACACTTTTCACCCCCTGTATTATTATAGTCTCCTGATATACCAGATGACACCGAGTTACCTATGGCAGTAGCCTGAGTAGCTGCACTGACCTCACTAGCCAAATTTTTTATGGGGGCTTGCATGCCGCAAGTCGCTCGGCTAAAGTCATTTTCAAACACCCGGGTTGATTGAGCATTGGATGTGTTCTCAGTCCCCAGCATCTCAGATACAGTCAAGGCCATTTTCTTCTCTGCCATCATCTGTTTTAAATTATTCATGATCTCTCGCCAAGCCACCGCCAGCTCCTTAGCAGTTTTACTGCCGCTCAGGGTGGCTTCCCACAGAGAATAGCCAATCTCCCTCCATTCCGTTATACTGAACAGGAGTTCAGGTGCTTTTAATAGATTTTTCTCCTTTGCCCACTGGCATAGCTCATGGAGCTTCTTAGTGCTCACGCTTGCCCCTTGCTTAGCGAGTATCTCAGTCAGTAGCATGAGTGCCGCTTCCCGATCCATTTCAATCAAGTGGTCTTACTGTTACAGGTCTGAACTGGCGTGCTCAGTCAGAATCCAGTGACCCATCTTGGGATGCCACCCGCTCCGGTTTCCTTCCCCTGTCTGCGCCTTTTTCCTTGCCTTGGCCGTCAGATGTGGGGCTGAATTTGTTCAAGGGTCCCTGCCTCCTTGGACGGCAGTTGTAGGAAATCCAGCCAGAGTCAAGAGAACCACTCAGNGAACCCCTCAGTATGAGTTATGCATCTTGCTCATTTATTGTTACTCATCGTACATATTTATAGCTTGTTACATTGTTCACGTGCTATAGCATAAAGCAACATTGGTTAGTATCTTCTGTTCTCGTGCCCTAAGTTTAGCCATCATTGGTTAGAGCTGAGGTGCACACACAGTGCAGACTTCAGCAATATTTCTTTGCTACTACAAAAGCCTTGACAACTTTTCCTCTTATCAGCCCTTCAAAGATATTTCAGTAATACATCTGTTGCTCAAGCTATGGAGTCAAGGTTAGGATTGTGCATTCCATGGCCTCTACCTTCTAGGAACTGCCTTACAGGGTTAGGGTTCAGAAAACCAAAAATCCCACAGCCAACGGGACATTGCACCTGCAAAAGGCTTCCCAAGGGCATCATGGGGCTTCCACAATTTTGCCAATTCCACACTTTTTCCTTTGGAAACAGCCCTACCACCCTGACGCTTTTATCTTATTTGGGTTTGTGTTAGGGTTAGGTTTACGCTTAGGGTTAGGGTTCACAAAACCACAAAGCCCAAAGCTCTAGGTACACTGCAGCAGCGAAAGGCATGCCAAGGGCAGCATGGCAGTGCCACACTTTTGTCCCTTCCGCACATTTTTCTTGGGCAGTAGACGTATCCCCATGAGCTTGTTTTCTTTGATAGTGTTAGGGTTAGGGTTACACTTAGGGTTAGAGGTCAAAAAACCACTAATTCCACAGCCCCAGGGACTCTGCAGCAGAAAAAGGCATGCCAAGGCCAGCATGGCCGTGCTGCAATTTTGTCGCTTCCATATTTTTTCTTTGGCACTAGTCCTACCACCATGAATTTTTTTTTTCAGGGTTAGGTTTAGGGTTACGCTTAGGGTTAGGGTTCAGAAAACCACGAAGCCCACAGATTTGGAGACACTGCCGCTGCAGAAGGCTTCCCAAGGCCAGCTTGGCACTGCCATAATTTTGTCCCTTCCACACACTTTTCCTGGGCATTAGCCATACCCCCATATGCCTTTGTTTTTTATTAGGGTGAGGATTAGGGTTACACTCTAGGGTTAGGGTTCAGAAAGCCACAAAGCCTATAGCTCCATGGACTCTGCAGCAGGAAAAGGCGTGCCAATGCCAGCATGGCAGTCCCGCAATTTGGTCGCTTCCACACTTTTTTCTTTGGTATCAGCCCTAACACCATGACGTTGCTTTGGTATTGTAAGAGACGGTCTGAAGACCCTTCATCTGCCTCACGTTCGTCGCAAGACCCTTTGAAGATCCCCAGCAGACCCTGACTGAAGTGCTGGCCCAACTGAGGTGGGATGCCTGCCAAAGTGTTGCCTGCAATGTGTGCCTCACTGAGAACTGGTGTGCATTCCTAACGAAATTAGTGCAGGTCGTCGTGGACTGTGTTTGTGCTGGCTGCCAAGGCAGAGCAGGACTGCAGTGAAGCGAAAAGGACTGATTTTGTCAAGTACACCTGTCCTGTGCCTCGTCCTGGTGATCTGTCCAGTACACCTGTCCTGTACAGGCTCCTCACAACAATGGCAGTGGGTTTCCCCACCTTTTGGCCAGCTGCCCCTCGCTTCAGAGAGGACTATAAAGGGACTTTTCGAAGAAGTCCTCTCCGAGATCTCCCCACGGAAGAAGACAGACCTATTGGCTGGACCACGAGGGTTCTCGTCTCTTCGTTGGTAGCTATATTCCCTTCCCCCTCTCTCTCCTCACTATCCTTTTTACCTCTTCTCTCTCTCTCTCTCGTCTATCGCATAAAGCTGATGTTGGCACAATAAAAGTGCATTATTGCTTTGATTAATACTGTTTTCCCGTGTATCTTTTGTACTCTTGAGATCAAAGAACCTATCACGACCCCCGCTTGTACTTGCGGATCGTGACAGGTATTAGGGTTAGGGTTAGGCTTTGCTTAGGATTAGGGTTCACAAAACCACAAAGCCTACAGCTCCAGAGATGCTGCAGCTTAAAAATGTTTCCCATGGCCAGCATGGCACTGCCTTAATTTTGCCACTTCCACACTTTTTTCCTGGCACTAACCTCAACCCTTACTCCTTTTTCCGTATTAGGGTTAGGGTTATGTTCACGCTTAGGCTTTAGGGTTCACAAAACCACAAAGCCTACAGCTCCAAGGACACTACAATGTAAAAAGGCATGCCAAGGCCAGCATGGCACTGCCACAACTTTGCCGCCTCTACACTTTTCTCTCCTTTTCATCAGCCCTACCACCAAGACACTTTTTTCGTATTAGGGTTAGGGTTAGGATTACGCTTTGGGTTAGGGTTCACAAAACCACAAAGCCCACAGCTCTAGGGACATTGCAGCTGCTAAAGTCTTCCCAAGGTCAGCATGGCACTGCCACAATTTTGTCCCTTGCACACATTTTTCCTGGCTACTAGCCGTACCCCCATGCGCCTTTTTTTTCTGCTTCCAAACATTTTTCTTTGCGTCACATCCAGATGTCATTAGCAATAGGTTTTGTATCAGGGCTAGGGTTAGGGTTATGCTTAGGGTTAGGATTCTGAAATCCACAAAGCTCACAGCTCTAGGGACACTGCAGCAAAAAGCTTCCCAGGGCCAGCATGGCACTGCCACAATTTTGTCCCTTCCACACATTTTTCCTGGGCACTTGCCATACCCCCATGTGCGTTTTTTTTAAAAATTAGGTTTAGGATTAGTGTTACGCATAGGGTTAGGTTCAGGAAAACCAGAAAACGTGCAGCTCTAGGGACACTGCAGCTGCAAAATCCATGCCAAGGACAGCACGGTACCCTCAAAAATTTGCGCCTTATGCACTTTCTTTATTGGCACCAGCCGTTCCCCCTGTTCATTTTACTAGATTATTGTTAGGGTTAGGGTTATGTTTTGGGTTGAGGTTCAAAAAACCACAAAGCCCACAGGTCCAGGGACACTGCAGCTGCGAAAGTCATGCCAAGGCCAGCATGGCACTGCCACAGCTTTGCCGCTCCCACACTTTTCTCCTTGGCACCAGCCTTTGCCCCATGTTCTTTTTTTCATATTTGGGTTAGGGTTAGAGTTACGCTTAGGGTTAGGTTTTGGAAATTGAGAAATATCACAGCTCTAGGGAAACTGCATTTGCAAAAGGCATGCCAAAGCCAACATGGCACTGCCTCAACATTGGCACTTGCCTCAACATTTTTCTCATTTGCACCAGCCTTACCCTGATGTTGCTTTTGTGCTTGGTTTTGAATCTGGGTTATGGTTAGGGTTTGGGGTCCAGGAAACCACAATGCCCACAGCTCCAGGGACACTGCAGCTGCAGAAGGCATGCCAAGTCCAGAATGGCACTCCCACAATTTTGCCTCTTTCACACTTTTCTCCTTGGCACCAGCCTTACCTCTACCTGCCTTTTTTCGTATTAGGGTTAGAGCTAGGATTATGCTTACAGTTAGTGTTAGGATTAGTGTGCAGAAAACCACAAAGCCCACAGCTCCAGGGACACTGCAGTTGCAGAAGGAATGCCAAGCCCATAATGGCACTGCCACAACATTGCCCTTTCCGCACTTTTCTCTTTGGCTCCCATCTTACTCACACATGGCTTTTTTGTTCCACCTAGGCTTAGGATTACATTTAGGTTTAGGGTTAGGCTTAAGCTTAATTTCCTTTCACTAAAAAGTAAGCAATGAAAAACATGCTTCTAAACCCGTTTTTGACTAGAAAACGGTAAAGTTAAGGTCTCAAGAAAATTTCAATGCAATACGTGAATATGGCAAGGCTTTATTTCTTCAAAAGTTCTTCACAAGTTGTGGGGGAGACTACAGTATGTCAGGTGTACAAAGCATGAAGAAAGTTTTAAAAAATTCAGTCAGAATATACCACCAAACTAAGACCAAGAAGCTATCATGATTAGTGACTGGTCCTTTATATTTTTTAGTTGATGGGAATCACAACAGAAAATCATTCAGCAAATGAGCACCTATCTGCTTATGTAGGGAGCTGTGTGTGCACTTTAATAACACAAGAGGCTTTAAAGTAAAAATATCATGCAAGAGAAAAAAAAAAGTTCATTACAAAAATAACAATGATAAGATAAGGATATTAAGTTGCTGTGTGTTGGAAAAATGAAATTTTTTAAAAGTGACTAATCTTGCAAGAAGCCTTGTAAGTATTTTGGGTGTGTTCATGCCTAGGTTGCTACATAACCATTTTCACAAGCTTGGAAAAAGCCAACAGAACCCCCCATAATAACTAACACACAGGTGCCCAAATGCAAACAAATTTTGCATTTGAACAACAGTTCAAGAAAAGAATCTTGGTGCATATTATTAAATGTCCTGTGTTCTTTTACATCTGCACTATATATACAACAACAAATAAAAATTTACATCAAAGAGGCTTATACATTTTTGGTATATCTGAATTCCACTGTGCACAAGGTATGAGCCATTTCTGAATATGGCAACTGAACAAGAACAGTTACGTTTTTCTCTTCTGTGAAAAGAACCATGCATTGAGCCAAATTTCTTCAGTGCCCAGGAGAAAAATCAGCAAGGGTAAGGAATATGTTGGCTGAAAATGCTTTTAACAGTTAGTCTGGCAATTGGCTGTGTTAATGTTTGGCTGGATCAAGTTGGCCTAACCTATTGCCAGCATAGCTCAACATGAGAATTACAACAGCAGTATAGAATGCAAATAAGTTTCACAGGAGAAAAAGAAATGCACATTAAAGAGGAAACTCAAACATCTGTGCATATGTGCTTCAAAAAATATGATGCTTTTAACTTTGGACCAAAAGGTTCCTCTCAGAAAACACAGTCAAATGGATATGTTTATTTGAATACTCAGAGATGCTTAAAATGCCAAAAAATCTCTAGGGTTGATCAATATTTTGATGACACTGACCCAGACAGACTACAGTAAATACATATTTTTTTAAAAAACATTATTAGTTCTTACTAACCTGAAAAACTTGGAGTGTTGTTGCATGCATTGACAGTCAGATTGGAATTTATGTTTAGAAACTTCACTGATATAAAAGAATTTCTAAGTCCCAGTGTTCAGCTGGAGTTTATCTTCTCAGCTAAAACACTCAGGACTCATGGAACTTATAGACGCTATTAGAATAGTACTCAATTCCAATATTTATCCTGCACTATGCTTCATTAAATGGTATATTTTATAAATGTACGTTCCATTCAAGTGGAGAATTCAGGAAGAAACTCAGTGTTTGGGAAGTTCTAAGGTTTCTCTTTGGGTTATTTGTTTGTGTGTTCTTTAATTTCTCAATCACAGCCTGCAAACATCCTGATATATGTTGCAAATTAGAGTTCTTCAAAAAAATGCTATTATCTGTGAGACAGTACTTGAATGGTTATTATCATTCTTTCCAGCTGGATTTGACAACTAGTAAACTTCAAATAAGATAACCTTAACTGTAAACATGACTGTGAATGCTGAATGTGGTATTGGTTCTGCTGGTCTAAAGACCATAATATAAAATTACATTCATTCACTTGAATATTGAAAGAAAATTCTGTTTTCACATTTCAAATATTTACTGTGCAACACGTTTTTTTATGCTATTAGAGTTATGTGTATAATGGGGAAAAAGATATGCTATCTGTTGCCAAAACATATCCTTTATTAATCTGTGTTGCTTGATTATTTATGTGGATGAAAATTTAGCAAGTCAAAATAGTATTTTTTCATTTTGAATTCTATCTTTAATCAAGCTAAACAAAACAGCTCAAATCTTAAGCTAAGAAATTTGTTTAATTCAATGGCTTTTTAGTATTTTTTGTAATTGCCTACAAAGGGAAAAACTTATTACTTACACAATTTTATTGGAAATGTTATGTGTAAACTAGAATTTTAAAATGTATTTGATGTTTTGACAGAAGAGAATGAGAGTTTTAACCAGAATGGGAACAAAATTTTGTCTGTGTAAGTAAAAAGAGAATAAACTGTCCAAAATTAGCAGACAAAAAAGGTATTTTACAATGTGATTTAAATCATCATTAATATATTTAAGAGTTATCAATTTCATTAGTTACAATCAATTGAATTCCTAGTCATGTTAAATCAGATGCAGGAAGAATACCACAAAAAAATATACAATCCAACTTTTCCTGTCCCTTTAGGTCTCAGGAGGGCGAGGCCATATTATTTACCTCTCATATTAATACACAGGTTGGTCATGATGTGTGGGGTTTTAGTTTGTCTATTTTTAAAAATATTTTCTTGCAGGTTGAATATATAATAACAATTAGAGTGTATTATTGCAAAAAGGGGAGATAACTCTGCAAACTCCATTACTACAAAGGTACACAACTTTGTCCTAAAAGCACTTGTAGCAATTTGAACTTCACTCGATAGCCTCTGAAGACCAGTGGCCTGAAAAAATTTAGTAAAGCAAAATTTTGTGCAGTCAATATATTTCCCATGGGCAAAAGTTCAAGTGCAAAAGTTCAAGTGCATTTCCTGCTTGATGTTAACCAGTGAAAGTAGAACATGACAAAAAAACCTCCTTACTTACAATACATAAAAAATTAATGTTAACAAATGTTTGATCTAGATTTTTTCTGAATATTTATCTCAAATTATAACTTTATAAAACCTTATCAATATGCTATGGTTAAAACTAACTTAGAGTATGAGGGTAACTTGTATCATGAGGGCTTTTTTGAAGATATAAACTTAACATAGCATTATAATTTTTGTGTTATTTTAATAATCTGTAGATCTATGGATTATAAGAACAGCATAATTTCATATTGTAATTTCATTCACGTGTCACTCAAAGCAATGTCTCATGTCAGGATACAATAACTTCTTTAAGTTATGATTTGAGGAAAGCATTCTTACAGTGTTTTTTTCAGAGATCATATCTAAAGATTCAAATAACTTAAAACTTTGTACTTGATTTCTCATGCTGAATGTTATAATCTCACTCATGACTATTACTTACAAAGAACAAAAAATCCCTTTTTATTTGTTGAATATCAGGTAGGTATGGAAGCATGAAGTAATCATCTTATTATACTGTATTTAATATTTAACTGTGGTATCCTCATTTTATTACAGTAATATTTCATATTTCAGAAAATAACATCACAAAGTTTGCAATTATTATACCAATTTCCTAATATTTTAGAATATGCTATCATAAGTGAGACTGGCTTTTCAGTTTTGCAGGGGAGAGGGGATTTTTTTTTAGTAAGACCTTCAGGATAAGGGTGCACATGGTCATTTATGTAGCTGGTTGTATAAAAGGAATTTTCTTCTCTCTCAAACACATGCGTGAATGGAAGACACAGTAATAAAAATGGCTAATTTATATCAATGATCAGTCAACAATGGCATGCAGCAAAAGGAGAGAAAAAACTAGAAAGGGCAAAAGAAGAGAAAGACAAAGCAGTAATAAAATTTTAAAAATCAAATAAGAAATCTGTGCATATTGGTGATTTAACTGATATTAAACAAGGATAATCTATTTTCTTGCATCAAATCTTTCAGGTGGAATATCATCATATGTCTAAACACAACTAGGAATACACCATGGCTAAGTCCCTGAAGTTGTGATTCATGACCATACAGCAAGCAGTCCTAAGCTATGATCACATGCTATTTTATACAATGCAGCTTTATTTATTTGAGCAAATCCCTGCAGCTATGTCTAGAGCAGTGTCCTAAGCAATGGTGGGGCTGGGGCATGGCTGCTCTGCTAAACAAATGGCTGAAGATTTGTTCAGGTGTAAGGATAGAAATCCAGCACGAAATTGGGCAGTGCCAGCTGTCACCCTCCCAGACAAATCACAGACAAGTTTGGGGGTTAGTGCAGGTCAGGGATCATTCCTAAAAGGTTAAATGCAGTTATCTCAATTCAGAGGCTGGGATGGTTTAATCCTATAGTCACAGACAGACTGACAGTTGGCATAAGTACCATAGTCTTTGCTATATTGTTTAGTATTATACATGTAATATACCTACACTGTAGATAGCACTAGAGTTTCTGAAAAGCACAGCTGAGGTCACTTGGTCTGTTCAACCTGGAGGAGACTGAGAGGAGACCTCATTGCAGTGTGCAACTTCCTTGTGAGGTGAAGAAGAGGGACAGATGCCAATCTCTTCTTTGAGGGAATGGCCTGAAGATGTGTCAGGGGAGGTTTAGGTTGGACATTAAATAAAGATTCTTCACCCAGAGGGTGGCTGAGCACAGGAACAGTCTCTCCAGGGAAGTGGTCACAGCACCAAACCTGACAGAGTTCAGAAGTGTTTGGACAATTCTGTCAGACACATGGTGTGACTCTTGGGGATGGTCCTGTGCAAGGCTGGGAGTTGGACTCGATGATCCCTGTGGGTCCCTTCCAACTCATCTTATTCTGGCATTCTGTGAATATTTACAATGATGAAATCTTAACAAGTTCACCCAGAGTTTTCTCTATGCTTAGGGGAAAACTGTCTCACAGAGTACCATGAATGTGATGTATAATTCATGCAGATTACATGCTTCCATAAGAAACAAGTTAACAGGGGCTGTATTCCTGATTTCAACATCTCTTCTCCAAAAATAAAATCTTAATTTAGCTAGAAGGAGATCATTGAAAAGGAGCAAAAAAATAAACTGAAGTAGAACTACCATCTCTTCCTTCACTTAAAATCAAAAAGGACTGAAGCCCCAAGTACACAAAGTGGAGATTTTCAGCATTTCCATATTAGCAAGGCATAATTCCAAATAATGTGCAAATTGAGAACTGTTCACTAAAGGCATCTGTGAATAATTTAAAACTATAAGTAACTTCAAGCTTTTTGCAATTTGATGAACCAAAGGTCATAGTAAAAAGAGGTAGTTAGCTAAGTGCCTCGGTATCGTTTACCATAAAAGCAGAGCTCTAACCAACCAATATTTTAAAGAGTTTTATTATAAGTGGGATGCAACATCTTCTTTAGAGCTGTTTAACTTAAGACTCTGAAATTTATTCTTAATTTCTCCTGGTTTACATGAGAAAACATTGTAAACTGCATCCAACTTTTGTAGAGCAACTCTTACTCTCTCTTAAGGAGAGTCCTTATTCTATGAATTTGGAGAACCTTTCACATTAAGTGTTAACCGAGGATGAGGGCTTCTTAAAGTTATAGAAAAGACCGTGGTATCATGGACATCCAGTGAAAATTAGTTTTAAATTACACTTTCACTACCTTTTACTTAGTTTTCAAATATATTATTAAGCTTCCATGCAAATTTTCTGCATTGTATTTCCTGTTTCAGTTTTGTCCTTGCATATTTTTGTGTGTGTAGATTTATATATATACTCTAATACAAATAGAAAAAAAGCCTATTGCAAAAAAATATGAAACATTTTTTCACTGTAATGCTATATTTAAAGTGTTGACATAAAACTTCACGTTACTCATAAATGCTGCTACTATTTTACAGCAAGATGTATAAAGAATTTGTGTCTTGGAGAGATTTGACTGCCTCCTGACTTTGCTGGAGTTTAGAGAAAAAAGACAATAAAGCTCTGCTGACATAACACATATTATTCAAAGACATGTAATAGTCTCTAAAAAAAAATCTTTTTATTTTGGAAGATAACAAGGAAAGTAGTTTTATTTCCACTCCAGCTAATTTTGTTACAACATAAAAAATCTGATCTACTGAGAATTTTCTATCTAAATAAGAGACTTCAATTATCACTGTGGAAAAGAGATGACATTCAAAGTTGATATATGGAAAATCCACATCTGTCAGTCTATATTTGAATGTCAATAATACATGTTATTCCAGTGAGAGGAGACCTTGCCTGAGGAAGAAAAATTCTAAGCCTGTCAGAAGACAATTTCTTTTACAGCAAATGGAGAATCATTTACCTATGTTTAAGATTTTTTATTTGTGATATTTCAGTTATAACAGCTGGGTTTAGCAGAATGTGTTTTTAATATGCCTTTGCTAATGGAGTATAGAAGTGGTAAGACAAACCATGCAAAAGGAAAGAGGAACAAAGAAATAAGGAATCATTACTTTTGTAGATCATACCAGTTCATACCAGTTGATTTGCAACTGAAACTGATTTTAAAACCTCCACATAAGGAAGAGAAAGAAGCCGCAAGAAATCTTTTAAGTGTATAGAATTAATTTAAGTGTATTTAATACTGGTTTTAAAGCAAATGCCCAGTTAACACAGTTCTAAATGTTAAGCAATCTCTGTGTAGGGCTTGTGATTTTGTATTTTTTGTGTAAAGGACTAAAAAGTATCCCCTTCCGAGATCTTGATATTTCTGAAATAGTTTACGATCATGACTAAGGTGAATTTTCAAGTTAATAATAGTGTCTCCCTACCCTCTTTTGTAAAGAAAAACTAATTCTGACACTTTGACATAGGTGGACCCAAGAAAGACCAAGGTCAGAACTACCTTATATAAAGTCCCACTGCTCAAGCAGGATGATGAGGGGGAAAAAAAAATCTATCCCTCATTCTTTTCTTCTTTGTCTTTCTTCTATTTCAAGTATAAGTAGTTGCTCTTGCAAGTGTAGTTAGCAAACATATTTTTAAAATATTATTGCTTTAGACTATTTTGAGACTCTTTAGAGTCATGGAATCACGGAGTCATTAACTTTGGGAAAGACCTCTGAGATCATCAAGTCCAAACTTTGGTTAAAAACCTCCATGTCAACTAAATCATAGCACAAAGTCCCACATCCATTTGTTTCTTGAACTTTCCAGGGTTGCTGAATTGACCACCTCCCTGGGCAGCCCAGTCCAATACTTAACCACCCTTTCAGTGAAAAAATTCTTCCTCCAGATGTCCCACCTGAACCTCCCCTGGTGCAGTTTAACACTGTGCTGGCTGCCTGGCAGAAGAGACTGACTCCCACCTGGCTACAACCTCCTTGCATGTGGCTGTAGAAAGGGATAAGGTCAGCACTGAGCCTTCTTTTCTCCAGGTTAAACCAACCCAGCTCCTTCAGCTGGTCCTCATAGGACTTCTGCTACAGACTCTTCACCAGCTTCACTGCCCTTCTCTAGATTTGCTCCAGCATTTCAGTGTCCTTCTTGTAGTGAGGGGCCCAGAACTGTGAGCAGGGCTTGAGGTGGAGCCTCACCAGTGCTGAGTACAGGGGGATGCCTTATTTGCTTTATGAGGAAAGGCATTGCATGGGCAAAACGGCAGACACTGAACAAGACTTCCACCTTACTCACAGAAATAGGCTCAGTTTGAATAAATTTAATACTTTCAGACTAATATATGCAGAGAAAATAACCATAAGTTTCATGCTTGCAAAACTGGAGAGATTCTGAAGGTGATTTTTATGTTGTTCCAGTTATTACTACTATTTATAATCATTATTATTGCAGTTTTTCACTGCACTTTATAAGAATCAGGCATTTAATTTGTCCTTTTCTGTTTCTACCTTTTCTACTTGGTCATATGATTGAATACAGGGTCACCTTAAATACATATTTTAGAATGTACCTTTTCCCATTCAAAAATTCTGGATGAAAAGGTTTAATTTGAAATTTCTTTTACCAACTTTTGTACTCCCTTCTCATAGATACGGTTAATTTGTTCTGTTGAGTTGTTCCATGACTAAATGCAGTCAAGAAGCTGTGAAACAAAGCACTTGAAATGCATCTGTAATGCTGGTTTTAGAACAACCTCCTCCAAAGTCACTGTTTGTTTGTTTTAGTTTTTTTCTCCATTCGAAAAACCTCCCTATATTTTGCCCTCTGTTTTTGGAAGGAAAGAAAACAATCTTCCAGAAAAAAAAATTTGTCTTAATAACTTATTCCTAATTCCCCATGGAACTTTCATACCAAAGACACCATGAAAAATCTGGACTGAGCAGCAGTGGATTGTAGCTTCAGTACCAGAAATGCAATTTTTAAAATATACAAACATGAAGGACTAAGTTTGGAAACAAAGTATCTTCAATGGAGATTGGAGCAGCTTGTGAATATAGTTTTCCAAATATGACAAAAATCAACAGAATATTGGTATTTATTAAATGATTCTTGTAGAAAGGCCCATATCTAGATGGTTACAAGTGATGGGGAGACACTGCTCCATTGAATGGACAGTATAGAAAGGAATTGGGGCATGTGGAAAACTGTCGCCTTATATATGGTTTGAATACATTAAGTTGTAAGAATTTTGTATATCAGGTGCTGAACTTTTCAACAGCTTGGGATTTCATTAGAAAGCTCTCTCAGAAAATTATTTTTTTTTTACTGAAGCCATTCAAGTAATGAAAGGTAATAAATAATTTTGGTCAAAAGTTACCTACTTTCCAGGTTTCGGTCTTGTTTTTCAGAGACAGTGAATTAGTATTAAGTAGAATATAGGCATCTTCTTTCCAAAGTCTTTTAAACAAAAACTTTGCTAGATAAGGGACTTTACAATAGTTCTGGATATCAGTAAAATAGAACCTGAGTTGATTCTCGGATGTCCTTCCCCAAGGATTCTCCGCATACAATTTTGGCTGGTTTTAGTAACATTATTTTTCTTCACACTGGACATTACTCACCAGGATCTAGTTAGGTGATGTTTGAGGACTATACAGGATATACATCTGTGATGGTTTTACTAACTATAGAAAAGCATTTTAATGTGGAAATTGTTAAGGACTCCATTAATTTCAACAGGGCAAATTGATTCTGTGTATGCAAAACATATATTGTGTTTTAAAATGTTAAAAAATTGAATGAAAAGCATATTGATTGTTTTAGGTATGAAAAAGTTTATGCTGACAGGTTTATGATGCAATATGCAATATACACACATATAACAAATGCATTTGTGCCCAAACTGTGTTGAAAAAATAGAGGTTGCAGTAATTAATTATCTGTTTCAGTTCAATTTGCTTTCTATTGAGTACATCTCATGCTGTTTTATAGTACTTAATAAAATCTAATCCATTAGACAATGTGATAGAATCTTGTAATATAGGCCCCCTTTGGTTCTAAAACCAATTTATATGTAGATGATACCCATTTTAAATCTCCTCCAAAATAATTCAGTTTACAGTTTCAAATAGTGCAAACTAAATACTTCTTGAAGGCCAACATCCAGTTCACAAAATCTTTTCATTGCGCTTTTCATGTAAGAAAGATATAATGAAACTGAAAAGGAAAAGGATTCATTTTTCTAAGGTACAAGGTAAAACAGCACAATGTTCATTAATTTGAAAAGCAAATGAGAAATGAGACAACTAGGATGTAAGTTTGGGACTTGTTCTGAAAGTTCATTGCTAGCATATGAGGAAATACAAATTCATAAACAAAGCAGTTGAGAAGTTTTCTGTGAAATAAAACAAAGAAAGAACCCAAACACCTTTGTTTAGACTGGATCTGTCTAAACCAGAATTTGTTCTAAAAAATATTTTTGCTTAAGAAGAAATTTGATATCATTAAAACAACACTTCATTGCCCTTTTTTACCCAACTGTTTTAATGGTATATGTGTTTTCTAAACCTTTTTTATTTGCAAGTGTAAAATTAAAAAAAAAAAATAATGACATTAACATGAAAAGAAAATACCTCTATATAAATAGTACGCATTATGTAGCTGAAAAGGAAAAAAACCCCATCATCAACAAATCCACAAGTGAATCTTAATAATTCCATGTCTGAAAATCTGCTTCACACACAACCGTGAGAGAAAAATCACACACCATTAATTTGATTAATATGAATTTTATTTATGACAAGCAGAAAAAAAATTAAAATAATGAATTCTATATCTCTAAGTTAAAATTTATTTTCCCCCTTATAACTAACTTGATGTCTTTTATAAAAATAAACAGTGTTGTAGGGATCCTATATGAAAAATCACTACATATCACAACATTGACCATTGATGGTTTTTGTAGTTGAATCCTTTAGCAGAGAAAACATCATATATTACAATCCCCTATCTAACACCAAGGAGTCCTTTGAAATATTCTGTATTGTCCTACATTTGCAGAAGGGGTCTCTGCATGCTATATTATGCACATGGCCCTCAAAATTCCTTTTGATCAGGCCAAAAGAGAGAAAAACAGGGATTTGGTCCTTCTAACTGAGAGATGAAACTTGGGAACTATTCCTCTTTGCTTGCAAATACTGAGAAGATAGTAGAAGAAAGGAAAACATTTTGGCTTCTATTCCCAGTTTTACACAAAAAATGCTTCTAGAAATTATAATTTGGGATAAATTACTTACTTAATTGAAATAGGAAATTTATTTTGTGCAATTATTTTTTATTTATGTCTAAACTATAATTATCATGCATTCAGAACTTTTCTGAATCCAAGAACACAATTCTCAGAGGGAAATGTTTTGTTTAAGACATGTTGAGAATCATGCTTTATCCTTGGGGACGCTGTCTTATAAATATGTATATAGGAATCAAGTTGGCAATATTTTCAGAAATACATTTAAAGCTAAAGATTCCTATATTGTTGCCCAAGTGTCAGAAGGCAGTCATGGTATTAGCTCAGTTCTTTCTGAGGGATTCATCTCATGTTTCGACAACTCAAAATTTGACAACTGAGCTTATCTTAGTTATTCTAAGTTCCTTTGTAGCCGACAGGGAGAGAGAACAGCATGCATTTAGAGTAAGAACTCTTCTACAAAGATGGAGTTTCCAGGATAAAAATACAGCAAGTCTGCCAGCTACCATTAAAAATTTCCCTTGACTGGAAAGCAAAGCACAAATTTATCTCGCATTTGATAATGGCAATATAACTAATAGAAGGCAAACTTACAGCACCTGTGAGAGAAGAGCTAGATTTGTTTCTAGATACTGATGGTACAATCTATTTCTCTCTCTTCATGTCCCCTGATTCATTTAGAAATTCCTAAAGAGGTTTTTTTCTTATCTTTTTTATTTGTAGTTCTTCACTGGACCTTCTACAATTATCCCAAAGCCATTCTAAAGCATGTGCCTGTGAAGTGAAAGAGAAATGGGTAAAAAAACTTTTCTCAGAGCTTATTTATGAACAGACATAGCCAGATTAATTGCATTACTGCTTAATGGAACACATATTCAATTAGTTTTGCAATGGCCTTTCAATTAAATAAACTTTCTGCAGCCAATTTAAATGTCAGAAGAACGGGATTGAAACCAGACATTTTTTAACTACAAATTAAAGTCCAGAGATCCTTTTTTTCTCCACTCCTATTTAAAAAGTAGAATACTGAATTTTCATTTTTGTGAAAGGGTTATAAAGTAGGTCATCTACAAGCTTGTTTTATGAATTGTGGTGTAATTCAAGGGCTTATCTCCACAGAGGAATAGTTACAGTAATACCTACAGATCACTACACATCACATTTTTCATGTTAGGAAGTCCTTTAGAACACACAGAAATGCCAGCATATATTCTATCACTTTTAAATAGCAAAATTGAATGAAATAATGGACATGGAAATATGTTATGAATTTCTAGATATATTGTGAAAAGAAAAATAATTCCCTGTATAAAATACTTTACCTATTGTTAAAAACAAAATCATTGTGGGCTCTTCCTCTGTTTTCCAAAAGTTGCTTAAATTTTCAAGCATTTTTAACTATTTACAGTTTCTCACAAGATTATGAAAATAATGCAAAAAAACCCAATTTAAGTTCATGAAGCTGATTTAGCTTCGAGCCAGTAATAAATGGCAATAGTGATGTAAGGCCAGATTGTTCACTTTCATTAGAATAGCTCAGCTGATGACAGTGAACATGTGGTTCAAGTGCCACAGCTAAAATTTTAGGTCTCATCAGCTCTTTAAAAAATACCTCCAACACTGAGCTAACTTTGTCTTCTTGTCTGCTTCCTTCGTTGATACAAAGCCATCTATTTGGTCTAATTCTACAAGGGCATCTCCTTTGACTTCTATTGTGAGCTTGAGTGATTTCAGTTCTATCGAGTATAATAGAGCTACTTGCATGAATACAAGGAAGATTTCGTAATATTTCCAAGAAATAAGAATGTTACTTTATTACTAAAAAGAGAGAACAGCACCTCATTTTTTTATATAGCTGTGTAAAAATAATTTTGAAAAGAGGTTAAGATTACATCTGTCTATATACACATATAAGTTTAATATAATATATTGAGGTTTAGCTGTAATGAGTAATTCAGAGTTGCTGTAGTTTTGTCATCATAACCATGCCGGGGTTTTTTAACACATTACAAAACCATTAGATTTAATAATTCAGACTAAGGGACCAGATCTTGGTCTAAGTCAAACAGTCTCAAATATCGGTCCAAGGTTTATTTTGAAAGAAGAGCAAGAACATGGCACTGAATAATGAGCCCAGTGATTCTGCTCCCATTTCCTGGCTATTTTTTGCTCTTGGGATCTTCTAAGCTGTCACAGTTTGCCGAATTGCTTATCCTCAGCAGGATTCTCTTTCTTTCTCTTCCAAGCTTCTCTTGCACTGTTTACACTTAAAAGGTAAAAGAAAAATAAAATTCCTTTAGCTCTACAATTCTACCACTCTTGTGCATGAAGCCATCTTCTTTTGTTTCTTTTTAAACAGCTGACAGCTGGCAAATATTGTTAATGCTGCCAAGTGCTTACATTGGAAGACAGCAAACAGTCACTGCTACTAATCCTACATCACACGTGATTTTGAAGTGTCATGTTCACCCTCTGCCCCAAATATTGTCTCTTCACCATGACGTCAGTATTTTCGTATATAACTGGGTTTTCTACCTTCAGTCAGTCCTTTTTTTGTGCTTCAGTTAAAGCCAAAGAGAGGTTCTCACAGAAATGATATCTGTTTCACACACTACACAAGAAATATGACTATTGCATGAATAAAGTTGATCTTAAATTTTTCCTTTCAAATCTTATTCCATTTCTAGCTTCTTATAACTGCAGTGAAGAAGTTACCACTTACACCACTGATGGTTTACTCCAAGGAGTAACGAGAATTTCAGTTCTATTTATGGATTAAGCACTGAATTATCTTAGAGGACCAAAAATGAAAGGAAACAATATATTTTTCTCCTATTAAGAGAATAAAAGCATGAACTTGTTTCATTTGTGACAAAACGTAGGACAAATCATGAGAGATTAAATTCAAAAAGGAGGGAAAACCTCACTGAACACTATTAGAATTTTTGCTGACAGATGATCCAAATACGGTCCTTTTAAAATGTTATATACTTTTTTTAATATGCAGCAAAAATATGAGAAACTCTTACATTTTAGAGACAGCATAAATATTTGTATACCCAAGGCATTACTTGAATAGTCTATAGAAAGCTTCTGCTAGCATGCTTCCCATGGAAATATTAATGACTCAAATTTAAGGTCTTGTGCACCTCAACATGTTTCTGACACTCTCTCCTATTTTGAAGAAAAGTTCTCACATTTGGTAAATAACTTTTCTTTCTTCTCTCATATTACCTTAATTCTTACTACCCTGTTTCCAGCTCCGGCTAATATTTACCTTAATTACCTATCATTTTTATAGGTATTTTTAATATGGCAGATTATTTTTTGTGTGGATCTAGAAATTTTCGCATCATACCCCAGATAGTTATTTATTTCTAACTTAATAAAAATTAAGCATCTCATATGTGTCATTCTATAGTCTTTTTCTATAGTCAGAGAACAAAGACATGAAGACAATATATTTTGACTTCTCTAGGCAAATGTTTAAGGGTAGACTTTTTGTCTCTGTTCAGTGAAGATAAGATCCTATCTTTGAGTAGATTAAATGCCTGAAGTTAAGGGTAGATGGATCCTACTTCATATGCTTTGTTCAATCTAAACAATGAACATTCCGTATCTAGGAGATGATACCATTGTTACATGCTAACTGTACAAATACCACTACAGATGCAAAATTCAAGATACAAAAAAAGTTGAATTTTCTGATGCAGGATACTGCACTCTGCTCCTCTTATGGGCAGTTCTGCATATCTGTCATAGAACAGAGAGGGATGAACACTGAAATATTACCCGTGAGCAGTGTTACTTTACAGATGCAACACCCAATTCTTTACAGTGCCACAGCTTTGTGGCATAAACAAATCATAAAATTCGTTAGACTACATTTTCACCTGTACATTCTTACAGAAAGTTAGGTTCAATAGTTCCTCATATGAAAAAGAAAAGAAAAGAAAGAAACCTCCCCCCGAAACAGACAACAAAACCAAAAATAAGGACTGAATTTGTCTGACCTCATTTTGCACAAAATATAAGGTCAAGACGGGTGAGGAAGGTGAGGTCATACTATCCCAGTGCCTCACTTATTGCTTGCTTTCATGTGCATTATTTGAGACATGCAGATGAAAAGTCTCTACAATAATTCTTCAAGACATTGCAGCTCAATTGAATTTATAATCTATTTTGGTAGAAGAAATTTCTCTGTTATATATCTGTGGTGAGTATATTTTCACCCCAGCTGAAGTCCAAACTGGGAAGGCAACACTCATTAAAATAGTAATCAACAGTTCTCATTAATGGGCTTCTTCCGCAGCTACTGGCTCTGATTTTGGCTTTTTTCTCATGGATGGCTAGCATCCTAGACAACTCAGCTCCAGGCTGGCTAGCAGAAGTTACACGCAAGGAAACAAACATACAGATGCAGGAAAAGAATTTAGGAACACAACTCTTATAAAAGTGTCAACATAATCACGTCAATGAGCAAGCAGCTTACACCTGATCAGACTCTTTTGTTTTCCATTTCCCACACTTATTTCCCTTAATCCTCATGTTTTTTATCACAATCCCTCAGTTTCAATAATTGTTCTGTAACATATTTCATTGACTCACTCAATCTTCTTACAACACACCACAGAAAAGTTTTTCAATTTCCCACAGAGCCCCCTAAATGTCCCATAAATTTGCTATCTCCCATAGGCATCACAATTATACTGACCTTCCACTTTCTTATCAGTCACGTAAAGCTTTTCAAGGTGACCCTTTCAGTGTCTTTTCAGCCAGGGACCTCAGCACTCTGCTGTTTGCTAGGGTCACTTATGTCTATGGGTCCATAGAATCTGTGGGTGTTGACTTTCATGTTTAATTACTGCTAACCAGGTGACAAACTGCTAATCCTCTTACACCATCCTCTCACACAGGATATCAGTTTGGTGGAGAAGAATCAAGACAACCACAGCACATTTTTACTTCAGTGATACATACATGCTCTAGGATGAGGAAGTCTAACTCACCAGCCAAAACTTTTATTGAGAACCCTAAGCAAGGAGAAAGAGCAGCTGTTTGGGACATGCCCTGTTCACACAGAGCTGTTGTAAAGCACTCAGTTGCTGGGGGATGTTGGAGCTCCCACAACTTCACCATAGCAACAGACCGTCACTGCCAGAGAGCTTTTCATTGCCAAATGCAACATATGAAATTAAATCTAGCACAGTTCTTGCCACTTTCTAAATCTAAACTCTATCCATGAGAAATCAGCTTCAGTGAGGTTCTTTAATAAAGACCTCCAAATCTCTGGTATTTCTCCATTTCTCAGGACAGGATTTCTTATTGCAGGGCATGAGCTTTTGTCATTTATTAAAACTGTATTTTCTGAAAGTTGATTTGTTTGGGTTTGATTCAATATGATTTATTTGGTAAAGGCTGACATTTTGTGAATGTCATGACCACCTCAGAGAATACCACTCATATAGATCTATTGAGTTAGCATTATGCCAAGTAGCACTGGTCTTGCAAGCATGGAAACATGTTTTTAATGGAAAAATGGAACTTCATGTGTCCACTAAAATTGCACAGGTGGCTGGTCTGCACAGAGCTTCTGTGAGCAGTTCCTGAAAACTACCTGATCAATTTAGGGTTTACTGAATGCAGCACAGAACATGACTGAGTACCTGAGAGGTTTTCCATTTATAAGCTTACTAAGATATAATAAAATCTAGTGTTTATAACATATTGCAATGAAAATACTAGTCTCAGAAACATGAACGGTAAGAGAAACTAACTATATTTAATAAAGATGAAAGTTGAAAAAGAAAACGTTCCTGAAACTTTTGCAGATATGTATTATGCAATCTACATTTTTGTTGGCAACCTACATAATCTCTTTTATTTACTTAGAAAATACATTTCTGTACAAAAAAGTACAGAACTTTGAATAGTCAAGAAAAAAAATAGTAGCAGAATGCTTCAAAAGAGGTTATTTGAAATGGGTAGGTTTTGTGCCAATGGCTCCTTTTTCGACTGCAGAATTTGATCTCAGAAGCAGTTGAAGGAAATTTTTACTTTCAAAGAGTGTCATGAGCGGCTTTGATTTCTGAAGCAGGTAGATGTATAAACAATTAAATGTGATATAAACTCTATTTTAAAGAAAGCAAATTTTATGTAAGGGGAAAAAAAAGTTTCATCTTCACATCCTTCTGATTACAGCTGAAGTTTTCATTTAGATTCTGGATAATGAAATCTCTAAGCTATGAAACCACATATGCAATCTTTGGGGTGATTAAAGCCTTAGGTCTATTACTGTAGAAAATTACCTTATTTAGGAAACAAGAACAATTTGATGCTAACAGACTTGGAAAAAGAATAAACAAAAGAGCTTTTGGAAACAAGAGTTTGTTTACAAGTATTTTTCTCATTACATAATCTAAATAGTAATGGGTGCATTTGAATTAATTACCTTTAATTAAATTGCATTTAATTACATTTAATTGCAGTTAATTAGCATAGTAGTTTGCTATGCATTCCTACACAGCTCTAGTCTGATGCTAAGGTCCAGACTCACAAACCAACCAAAATTCACAAATTTTTATCTAGTCCAATTTTAGAGTAGTCTTCTAGAGTATTTTTATTAAAAGCTCAGTGTGAATGTTGGGTAGAAGCTTCAGTGTTTGCTGTGAAGTTCCTTAACCCACAAAAATACTTGCTTTTCTTAAGGCTTGCCATTTTTGCAATGCTGATATCCTCAGCCTCTTTTGTAACTCAGCCTGGCCAAAACTCCTAAAATAAATGATATTCTGGTTAAGGTCCAATGATCCTTACAAGCCCTGTCATAGCATGTCCAGCACATGCCAATAAAAACAAGTCATACACAGAATAGAGAAGCTATAGATGTTTCTATTCAAAAATAGAGAAGTGTATTTTTTTATTTTATGCCTTTCTTAATGAAAACTGAAGGTATTGTGAACAGACATGATTTTGAAGAGCTTAATTCTACACAACCATCAATTAGACACACTTAAAAATTACTTACTTTTTCAAAGTATAGGAATAGGTGAAAACCAGAATTAGGCATTTGTGAGCAAATAGTGATACCTCACTTTTCCACTTCTAGCAAAACAAAAATAATTACTAATCAGTAGAGATTAGCTATCTCTATTGTCCATGCAAGAATATAATACTTTGCCTGAAATTATTCCCTTCCTCCTTTTTATCCCACAATCCAAAAATACCAGGTAAGGAATTCAGTATTACACTGGGAAGTTACCACTTAGTCTAACACTTAGGGGTCTCTGATAGGTTACTATTTGTTACTGTTTCAAATATTTTTATAAAAAATAGAGCTGTCAATAAATGCACAATAAATCAAATTAATATGATGTTTCTACTATTATACAAAAGCAATGAGATGTTTTTTCCTAAAGCTTCCTTCTACATAATCTATACACACTTTAACATTTGAACGATATTCAAGCATAGGGAATAAATATGAGCATCATAACATCAAGACATCAATATATAAAAATTGTGGATCCAAAAGTAACAGAGACAATGCATAAGAATCAAATGACAGCAAAGCAGCTGCATAGATTAATAGGGAAATTAAAAAAAAAAAAAAAAAAAGTGAGACCATTTAGATTTACAGTCTACTTTAAAATCAGAAAATGAAACCATTTAACTTTTGTTTATCTGTGGATGTAGCAGTGACTGCAAAATACTAAATAGAGAGAGCTTGAAAAAATCTTTTGCTGGGAAGTGGAATAAAACCTGTGTCCCACATTATTTTGGTTTTTTAGACAATCACCTTTTAATCAGTTACATTACATTAAATTAACATGACTCAAACAAGTGGCAGGAAATTTTTACTCAACAGCAGAGACAGCATTGGAATAAAGAGCTCTGAATTTATGCTATTTTTGAACATTTGTACTAAACACTTTTAATGATTCAACAGCCTTTTTCAAAGCACTTTTATTTCAAAGAGTTTGAAAACCTCAGGAGTATTTGGATGGACTTCTCCTTTAGACTCTCCTCAAAATCTAAATTAATGTTATGTTGCAGCAAATATGGCATATCTTTTACAGTCTAAAGAAGCACAGCAGCTAACAAAACTACGCTGGAGTGTAGAACCCCATACATAAGCAGCTTTCTTACTGCAGTATTTTATTCAGTACAATATCCCACAAAGCTTTTTCACCTCACAAGGATATCCATTATTAATTAGCTTACAGCAATTTTCTTTGAGAGCAGAATGTGTTGTGGAGCAAGTTGGTTTTAAATTAAATTATGTTTCCTCTAACAACTTTCAGTAGAGCCTAAAAGAATCCCAATTTCATAAGAAGTGAATGTGGAAGAAAACGGGAATAAAAATTAATCAGAATTAATTTTGCCTCTTTTTATAAGCTGCATGTAGATAGCTTCTGAATTGTTCGTGAACAATCTGAACTCTACTGCTAGAGAGTGCACAAAGACAACTATGAAACTGTCTTATCTAAAAATATCACAACTTGTTCCTATCAGACAAGTAAAAATCTGTAACTTTCCAGTTAACATTTCTAATTTTCTAAATTTTCTCTTTACTGGTCTGTTTTGGGGTTTTTTTTTTAGCACAACTTGTAATAATAAAATCATAATTTTTAATAATATTTCAAGGCAATTTACTCAAGAAGTATGCATTAGTTTTAATTCACTCATTTATTGTTCTTCCTTTGGAGGTTTACCAAAAGACCTAAAAATATGGATATGTTTGTACTTGTTTGTAATTGTTGCCTTTTATCATACAATGGAAACACAGAAAAGTTTTAGCCAATTAATTAGAATTTCAAGAAAATCCTGGGTATAGGATAGCAGCCATCTGAACACAGCTGGTGTAACACAGCTGTGTGGTGCTAATTCAGTTTTCTTGAGAAAATAATTGTGAAGGTGTGAAAAATTATATGAGCTGTAAGAGTTACAAATCATAAATTTAAAAGCACAGGAGAAGATTAATCATAAAATAGCAGTTATTAGGAGCTCGAAGACACAGGAGGAACAATACCAGCTGCAACCCTTAAGATAGGCAAGAAACAAAATAATTGGAAGATGGTAACTTGAAAACATTAAACATCAGCCTTCTTCAAGAAATACTTGACCATTCCCCACTGATGATGACCATGCAAGCAGCAGTCACTGTGTGTCTCCTTTGGGCTGGGGAGAACATTAGATCATGCTAACATGTAGCCTACTTGGTTTTTAGTGACTTGATGTCTATTACATACAACAGAAAATAATTGCACTGTACACTGCAGAACTGCACAAATATTGCCTGAAGTCTCTTTGTGTTCCATAAAACTTACCCAGCGGAAGTGATCCAGAGAAGATTTGTAAAGTTGCAGCTGAAACTGTGCTGAAATAATATGACTTCTCAAACAGGAGAGCACCATCACCTTTGCTTCCTAGCAGTCATATTCTGACAGAAGACTAAAGAACATGGACATCAGCAAAGCAGGGTCTGACACTTAGGGCTTACCCACTCAGAACAAGTGTCAGTCTTCCTTTCAAGCAAGCCAACTGATAGAAAGGAGCATATACAAAATATTCGGACAAGAGCTAATCCCACAGAGTTTATGGAAAAAAATAACACCTCAAAAACCTTTGGTGAAGGCAGAAAAAGTAAACAAAACATTGATCCATCCAGTAGACCTGGCATATTATATAGCATCAAAAAAAAAAATCAAGCTATATATATGTCTAATATTCATGTTTGCTACTTTTAACTTTGCAAGAATGTTAATTCTGTCTTAAGTGACTCCTTCAAACTCTCCTTAAAATAATCTCACAAGCAGAGAGCTGAATTGGATTCCCCTCTTCAGATGTAAATCCCAGTATAAAAAAACCCACTGTCAGAGGCAACTAAGAGACACTGATCCACACTACTTCATCTCTGTTACATCAGCTTTAGTAACAGAATTTCTACCCAACTCAGAATTCTTCTGATTTGAGAGAAGTAAGCTTTAAAGGAATTTAAGTTGCCCAGCTAGCTCTGCACAAGTATTTAAGATACATTTGTCAACACAACGGGGTATCAGTGCTCCAACTGTTCTGAAGCATGCAAATGCCACTTGGGAGTTGTTACAAGGTCTGAAGAAGTGTTTTCTTCAAAACAAGTTACAAAGGCCCAAAGTTTCACCAGCACCATGAGAACTGGATAAGCACAATATGCAGCATAAAGGCTCTTTTCCCTATTTTACTTTGAATCCTGAAATAATTAATGTAGCCAAGTGAGGGCTGATAATGAGTGCATATGTGCTCTTGAGACAGAAAAGAGAACAGAGCAGCAGGCAACCTCCTGGTATGAACTTAGTAAGTAAAATAGGTCTGGGTGAATCTTTCCTACCAAACTCTCTTGAAACAAAACCAGATTTTCAGTAAAGTGATCCCTCTCACCAATATCCTTCATATAAAATTAAACCACTTTTTCAGAAAAATAGGAAACATTTTTGGGGTACCAGGGGGAGGGGAAGAAGTGTGAAAGTGAAAAAGTCAATTTTCCTTTTTAATTTAACAATAATAATTTGATGGAAATGCTTTGACATCCATGCCCTCTAAAAATTTGGGATTTATCTTTCTTATTAAATGAAATAATTCAGAAAATGTTGTATAATATTTAAAGATTCGTTAAATATTTCCTATGCCCTGTTGCTTTAGAACAGTTGTCAAGGTGCTGTTTACAGCATCAAAGGACTGAGGAGAATTAATTCCATGCTACTTGATGATTCTTGGTCCACAACTGGTATCAGCTGCAAATAGCAATATCTGCATTGTTAAACTGACAATTTATTAATAATTTTAAAAAATAAATAAAATCACAGAAATACTAATGTTCAGAAGAAGTACATTCCCAAGAAGTCCAACTGAATTTAAGAGAAGGTTGCAAAAAGAAAGAATGAAAAATTAGTAAATAATATACTTATGGATGAGAATCCACTTAAGCAATTCAGCTTTTTAAATCCAGTGCAAATATGTGAAAGGATGGCATTCAACTCACATCTTTTTCACTCTCAACATTCACATTTTCGAAGACTAAAATATTGTCACTGACATGTCTGCTGGAAACAGCTAACTCTGCTCACAGTAAGAGTTGTTAGATATATCAGCCACTACACCAAAGAAGTGCAATTAGCCAACCTTACTAGTAATTTTCATCAGAATTTGTAAACATGTGAGCATCTTGTGGTCAACAGAACAGAAGAGTGGTCAGTGCCACAGACCCGTCTTACCCATGAGACCCAGATATCATTGGAAAAGAAAGAACTAATCACAGAGTGATAGTGAATTACCCTTACACTCAAAACAAGCCCTTCAGCAAGCCTTTCATAAGCCACAGTTTTACTGAGTCAACTGGAAGCATTGCTTGTACAAGGGTTACTGCAACAAGTCTCCAATACATATTGTTGTGCATATGGAGAAACAAAATAGCACATTTCAAGTAATGTTTCCTTTAAACTGTGCTATTTAAGAATTGTCCAATTTTCAGCTGCAGATTTAAAGCATATGACCTGGTTTTCTCAGGGATTGTTCAGAGCTTTAATTCATTCCCTTATGAAATGTTTTTTCTTTAATTATGTTCACTGTCAAAAATACTTAATTTTTCTTCTTGATTAGCTAATTACTTCTTTTCATTGCCTAGTTACTATTTAGGAATGTGCTGTTATCTGTTTGTTTGCATATGCTTAATTTTTAGTTTTCAATAATCTTTCTGACATTTAGTTCTTTATCTTCCCCTTTCTTGCATGGAACTGTTTGGAACATTTTCAGTCAGCTTATCAAGGCGTTTGCTTACATAGATTTACTCTTTGTGTCTGCTCTTCTGTGCTGCCTTAATAATTCATGCTAAAAATGTTATTTAAGGAGCCTTGCAATTCTTTATTCTGAGTTTCTGAAGTGCTTCATAATAACTTTGCGTATCAAAGCTGCAAAGCGCAGCCTGTTTAACCACAGTCGTTGTTCTTGAGGTTCTGAAGAGCTGGGTATTATACTTACATTTGCAAAAATGTTTTCATGCACTGAATATTCAGTTCTTTGCTGTTTGATACAACTTTTTCTCTGTTAAACTTTTGCAATACAGCTTTATCTTGAGTCATAGTTTCCATACACACTTTACACAAAGTATAGAACAGAATCATAGGAACACAAAATTATACAAAGTGGAAAACAGAAAAACAGAAGGATTTTAAATAAATCCTTCACTTTCAAAGCTGATGAGAGTGATAAATAGCAGACAAATGTAAACAGTGGAAAAAAAATTTGCTACTAAAAGTGGAAAGCGAAGTATGCAGGAATGTTGTGAAAAGTACTACAGAGAATAAAATCTTAATTCCAGAAGTATCAAGCTAGAAAAAAAAAAAGTACAAAAATAGTAATAGAATTCAGATATAAATTTAGAAATATTCAGCACATAAATTAAGGAGCTTCATGAAATGTGTATTGCATTTGATATTGAAACAGCTGTGAAGTTTTTGAGATTGACTTAATCATAATTTTTGATGATTCAAGAAGATGACAGATAAAAGAGTTGGGTCATAAAAGCTAGAGTTCTGAAACTTACCTGAAAGGATGTTGCCATGGTGGAAAATAAAGTGTAAATGCGCATTTGAAACACAAACTGCACAAATGTGAGACCAAGATCACCAGTCTACTCCTCATCAGCATGCCACATGAACATTTTCCAATAGATTTCAAAATCCTAGTAAGAAATTATTTTATTTATGTACTTTTCAGTGTGGATGATGAGGAAGAACAAAAAGGTTTCTTACAAATGGACCAACTATGGACCACCAGTAGATGATACCTATAAAAATAAGCTTGAGAGTTCCACCAATCATCTTAAATAAGATATAATTCAAATGCTAGATATCCTTTCTGAAGATAAAATAAAGTTTTTTGTTTCTCCCTTTTTGGGGACCAAAAATATCAGCTTTTACCTTTATTTGAAGTGAAATGCATTAAACTTATGCTTGAATTTTTGATAGCTTTGATAGTTTTAATAGTTTATTTTACCCTTCCAATGAGCATTTCTTCATAAAGAATGGAATCAGTGATCATGAATCTTATCTTGAAGCTTTAGATAATCATTTAAACATTGCAAGTCCTTGATTTCAGAGTTGACAAAGAGTATAGAAACTTCTAATGGGGAAAAAAAATCTTGTTTTTTCTAATACATGCTGTACTGTTGTGTATTGACTTCAGTCTCTTTATTGCTGATAGATTGATAGCAAAGGGATAAAGGTATCTCACGTCATCATTCTTAAGTCAGAACACTGAAGATATTAGAAAAGGTTTCTCTGATAAGGATGAAATTATGACTCCAGCTGCTTTTTCACATAGTTAGTTGATCAGTACTGGATGAATTTGAAAGCAAGAGAAATTCCACATCAGCTGCGACCTTCTGTGATTCTTTCCTAAGGATAAGCAAAGAGATTTGGCTTGAGCCTGCTCAATGATGATTTGATGTCAATCACTTACTGAACTACATAGGATCTGAGTGTAAGAAGTTACTTGTGAAGAAGGAGAAAATCCTCAATTATGAATACATATGATAAGAAAAATTGTAATGATGTCATGACTTTAAATATAAATATGTTTTTCTTTTCATAGGAATGATGACACAACTTATGTCATGATGATTTGTGAGTAGTAAAAATGTTATAGTTAAAAGCAATATTCAGGCATAGGATGACCTCTAAGGTTGGACCAGATGATCCTTGAGGTCCCTTCCAGCCTGACATTCTATTATTCCAATATATTATTATAAAATTACATATACAATTGTAGAATACATAATCATAGCATAAAAGAAAGAATGAAGTATCTTCATACTTGTAGCAGAATAGGATAAGATGAGGAAATAACACTGTAAAAGGCAAGTCAGTGTTACTGTAAGAGACTAAATTTCTTTGAAGACTAAAAAGTGGGAAACGTCAACTCTGGAAATCCATGTAAAATGGAAAATTAGTTTAAAGATGCCATGGTCAAGAGAGATTATGGACAGAATAAGGAAACGAAAATACTTTTAGCAGTATGGCATGGCGATTATGCTCAAGTGGAAGCAATGAGTGAAAGGATTAAGGGAGATAAGCATGGAGAGGAACCTGAAAGATGTTTTTCTTGTATACAGCTTTTAAATAAGTATTCTTAAAGGAACTACAATTAGATCTAATGTTCTCATAGCTGTGGAGTTGCATGCTTTTTCATTCTGGAAGTGGCACTTTCTAAATATACAAATCATGTGGTACTGCAAGAGAGTACTTTTGGTTACTGTGTATTTGAAAAACAGCTATGACCGTTGTTAAATAACAGCAGTCTATCAGGAATATTCATTTACATTGCTGTTCATAGTAGCGAGTGTTATAGCCATCTAACTTTACCAAATTGGCTGAGTTCCCATTACCTGTGAGAATGACCATGAAATTCACAGGTGCCCGGGTGGATTAAAGCATCTTTTATAGATACAAGTTCTGTCACTTGGATGAAGTCTTTGAATGCTAATATAGGCTCTTTTCTGTGAGAAGTTGGAATATGCTGTTATTTTGACCCATTCCAACCATTAAATTAAAATTCCAACCATTTATGTGCATTAAAAATGTGCAGCCATTTCAATTTTTCCCATGTACTGATTCTCTATCCTATGAGGAACAGCCAAACCATCATGTACTAAAAAATGAGATTCCATTGTGTTCTGTCTTTACATGAAACATTCTGTTATCTCCCATTTTGCTACATTTAACATTCAGATATAAATTATTTATTTCCTGCTATAATTTTATTTTCATTGTTCATTCTTTTTCATCCCCTGTAGTAATATATTACAGTAAGAGAATATTAAAATATAAGAAGTTCCCAATGATATTAATAACTCATGAAAGGGCAAGTCCACAGGCAGTATAATAGTGGCTAACATCTTTCAAGGTATAGTAGAATTATTCAATTTAATTGGTTAAAATATTACTGTCAAGCCTTTGATTGTATTAGCGTAGATGCTGTGAGATACCAAGGATACCTAACTGATACTAAGAAATTTAGACCAGCGGGATTCCTTTTTTTTTTTATGAGTACAAAATATGCTCTGTACATTTTCCTGCATCAAGTGACATCTGCATCCCTATTCTCTTCTACATAAAAACCTCTGGATGAGAGATTAACCCTACAGCCAATGAAGAAACCATGGAAGCAGATGTAAAGCAAAGAGTAGGGATATCCAAACAAGAGAGAGGTCAGATATAGCCAAACAAAAGAGAAGTCAGAATGATCAGAAAGGTTGAAAGGAAACCTAACTCAAACATTTGTATGCAGCCTGGGAAACATGCAGGAAGAACCAGAACTCCTCAGGGGTCACAGAACTGTGAAATTGCTGGTGGTACAGCTCACAAGGCTGGGGTGCAGTGAGGGGCTAGAACAAAGAACGACAAGCAAGGAAAATGAGGAATGAATGTTCCCTTTTTGTGAAGGAGCAGCTTGGATGCATGAAGAATTCTTGTGGGATGATTAATAAACTGACTGAGAGTGTCTGAGTCTGGATCAGAGGGGAGGTTAATAAAGGCTAGCATTTATTGAAATCTTGATTTTGATAGTGCAACCCATTTGAGGGTACCAAGTAGAAGAAAGACATTGCAATCCCTAAGAGATAAGTCTATTGATAGTCAGGAGCTGGAGCACTTACCTTGCAAAGACAGGCTGAGGGAGCTTGTCAAGTTCAGCCTGGAGATGGCTCTGAGGGAGCCTAAAGACCCAAATAGTACCTGCAGGGAGTCTACCAAGAAGATTGAAGAAGGTTCTTCAATGGCACCCAGATCTCATGGAATGAGACAACAGACATGAATGGAAACAGCAAATGCTCAAAATGGATAGAAGAAAGAACTTTTTCTCTATGAGGGCAGTCAAGCAGTAAAGTAGCCCACCCAGTGAGGCTGTGTAGTCTCTGTCCTTGGATGTATTCCAGGCTTCCTGGATAAAGCCTGAGCAACCTGAGAGCTGACATCAGAGCCAAACTTACTTTCGTCAGGAGATCAGAATAAAGATTTCCTGATGTCCCTTCTTCCCTGAATTACTCTGTGATTCTATGATCCTACCAAGAGGTTGTTGTCTGAATAGCTATGGCATTCATGGAGTCAAGATCTGAAGCCACCATTTTTATTATAATCAAAGGTTTACTTAGTGAAGCCCTAAAGCTGTACACACGGCTCCTGAGAAGAATAAATGACTGTCACAAAATCAAGATAGGTGTTTCAAGTGGCCATAATATAAGTCCTTCTGTCAACCACAAACAGTTATCACTTATTTGCACATCTATGACATCATATTGAATAACTACTTAAGCAGAAAAATGGGAAACATGTGACCTCATCATCACTACCTTCCCCAGCAAAGAATAGCATGATTCCCTTAAAACAGCAAAAGGAACTCTTCATACATATATGAATTACCTTTGCTCTCCTAGAAACTGCTTATGGACTACCGTGGTGATAGTTTTACATAGTGATAAGATTTACATAGCAAATCTTATAGTTCATCTTAATAGCTGACATTTTCTGCTGTATCAAAACACTCTTAGGGGATAGCATGAGAGGAAGATACTGCAAGTCTAATGCTTCTTTGACCCATTTCAGTGACAAAATCTGTCTTAGATGAGACACCCTGTCACATACTGTGTTTGCAAAACCATTTTTCCTGAAGAGCTCATCTCTCCACAAAGAAAATACAGTGGATTAGAACTGACCTTAACTTATTTAAACACACAAGAGCTTTTTATGGGAGAACATAATATTAGCTAAATGTAGAAAAAAATTATGATGTCTGGACTACAGAGATTTAAAGTTATTCTAAGACTGCATATCAATTTTCCAAACTGCTTTGCTAATCCTCATCTTGATTTTTTAAAGATTTATGCCAAACAAGGGTTTATAACAGTCCTTTTCAGATACAAGTTACAGTGCTATTTATCAAGGACATTCTCTCCCTATCTTTTTCTTAAAAAGTGCAGATTAGTCTGAATCTCTGTCATGATGTCAAACCTAAAATCTAGAAATTCGAACACATTTCAGCTCAGTGCTGATTAAAGAACTATATAACACACATCATACATAAGATGGTAAAATCAGTGGAACTAGTCATATAACACAGTGAGAAAACCTGTTTTATTATCGCAAAGTTATCTCTAATTCAGCCTGGCTGGTTAAAATGCACTACAGGTCAAAGATATGCTGAAATGTACGAAGCAAGTCTTTTTCAGCGTATTTTCCTTTTTAAAAATTATGGGTAGAGTTCAAGAAAGGGGGCACAATGGGTGCAACATAAAAACTCAAAAGAATTTCCCAAGAGAATCGTTGAAGACATTTCTTTATTTGCCCTAGGCTAAAATTTATGGACTATCAGGAGTAATTTTGGGTGTTCTGTAAAGGGTTTCTTTAATAAAGTTCTGAAATAACTTTATGGTATAATATTTTAGGACAATAAATATAAATATAAACATAAAATGTAAATATCTACTGCTTGTTTTCATTTGAATCAGATCTTCAGTAACTCTATAGCAGAGCTGAAGACCAGATCCAATCTACTTTTTTGAAATTCTCATGGACACATACTGAAAGCTGTACTCTCCCCACCTTAGATAAGAGGAATATTTTTAAGGAGTGTTAAACTTTCAAGGTTTTGTAATCACACAGTAACCTTGAAATGTTTTTCCCTCTAGGGTCCCTGACTGAAATACAGATTTCTCTGAAAGTCATGCGTGATTTAATTAATACATTAACTTGCTATAGTTTTAAAAGTAGGTACACAGATTTCTGAGACAACCTAGCTTCAATTTTATTTCTCTTAAAGCTAGACTAGACAACAGTCTAGTTATTGTTCTGTCCTTATTTCAAACTTAACAAAGAAGGCCATAAAGGGGTGATGAAAAGAGAGGGGAG
>VZRF01002164.1:193491-229114 GCA_013396875.1 Vireo altiloquus
AGAGGAGAGGAGAGGAGAGGAGAGGAGAGGAGAGGAGAGGAGGACTCTCCTACCAAAACAGAAGAAATTAGACTCACAACAGGAGAGAAACAAATCTACTGATACTGTCTGGTTCCATGCTTTGTGATCAGTAGTAGACCGAAAAGTACTCCCTGTATAATCATTTGCACATTTTTCATGTTATTCACTCCACAACCAAGCCCTCTTTCAGCAGCATGTATAAATAGTATGCAATTAAGTGGCAGCTGCTCAGATTTCACATTGTCCTTTTATTAAGTGTATAGGTTCACATTCAATACAACAAAAATATTCTCTTCTGAAGTCACAGACTCTCTTATATTATCTAAGCTGTGATATTGTTTTCTGCTGCTACATTTGAGAATTTCACAATAATAAGTCTGGGAGGTGTTTTTTATTATTTTCACTTTCTGTTTAGAGAATGAATCTGCTCTATATCACCATCTATATTCAGATCACGGTTTTCATTTATTTCAGTTTTATATTTGAATACTGAATATTTATGTTAGGGTATAGGCAGACACATTAGGCATACTTTAGGGCACTGCCTCTTTTTTTTCCTTGCTCTGGGTTCAGTCCCTGAGCAATTCTGCTTGCCTCTGCCTGCCTGTCTTATACAACTGTGACAGAACAGGGAAGGAGTGTCTGCGTGTGAATGTGCATGTGTTTGTGTGTGTCTGTGTATGTCTGTGTACTGAGAGGAAGGAGGGAAAGGAGAAGTATGGCTTGAGAGTCCTGTCCAGCACTTCACGGAAAATTCATGTCCTGTTCTCAAGGATAATAGTATAGAATTACAGAATCACCGAATCATAGCATTATACAGGTTGGAAATGGCCTCTAGGACCACCAGGTTCAATCATTGTCCCAGCATTTGCAAGTCCACCACTAAACCATGTCCCTAAGTGCCACATCTACTATCTTCTAAATGCCTCCTGGAATGGCAACTCAACCACTTCCCTGACAAACCTTTTGTCTTGGTTTAAAACAGTTATATGAGGTGGAGTCTCCAAAATTTCGTTATCTCCCCTTTTAGTTCTTAATCACTCCTCTTTCATGAACAAGGAGATGAATGCATGAAGGTATAAGTAAAAAAAAAATAGCAGTTTTCTAAAAAACAAGAAGCTGCCACAACCAAGATAACAGTAATAACCAGTAGATAGAAAGGTGCTGAATCCCAGGGACTCCCTGGCAACAAAGAAAACAAGATGGTGGAGAAGCCCCTCCCCCAGTATGGCAGCCTCCATAGACAACCACATGGACTAGAAGGCAAAAACAATATGGCAGAGAAGCCCAGACGGCGTAGTGGAGAGAGATAACAAAGGAAAAACAACACAAGCCTCTGTGATTACAAAACTCCCTCCTTCCCCAAAAAATAACCAACAGGGACCAGGGACAAAACAAAAGATGGAGAACGTTTTTTTTTTCCGCCAGAAACAAGAGTCAATGCTGCCAGCTGTCTCACCTGACGGGGGCTCTCCTGGCAGCAGCAGGTCTGGCAGCAGTTTGGGTTATGAAATACTGTTTCACAATCAAGTGGTAGTCAGCAGTAGTGGCTGGAACTGGGCTGTTGGCTGAAAAACTCATGGAGAGAGAGAAAGAGAGTTCGATGTCCTGGTACAGGTGTCCTGAGTGGCAGCAGTGAAAAGATCTGAAGGAAACTACCTCCCTGGCTACAGAAACAGGGTTGCCATGGTAAGAATGACCAGAAAGTGCTCCAAAATTTACTTGCAGCCAGCTGGGATGTGGCGCTGCTTCCTCCCCCAGCGAGTCATAGTAAACTTTTCACTTATAGCTTCGAGCATTTGTCTCCTTACTGGTTAAAGGGAAGCAGGTAAAAACTAAAAATGGAGGTAATTCACTTCGGAGTTTCTACCCCGTATAATTGTCTTAGACTAAGACACCTTTCCACAAAGAAATATTCCCTAATATTGAATCTAAACTTTCCCTGACACAAGGCCCATTTGCTCTTGTCCTATCACTTGTTACTTGGGAGAGGAGGCTGACCCCCACCTGTCCACAACATGATTTCAGGCAGCTGTAGAGATGAATAAGGTCCCCCCGAGCCTCCTTTTCTCCAGGCATTCCCCAGTACCCTCAGCTGCTCCTCATAAGATTCATGCTCTGGATCCTTCACCAGCTCCATGGCCCATCTCTGGATTTGCTCCAGCACCTCAGTTACTTTCTTGTAGTCAAGGGCCCAGAACTGAACACAGGATTTGAGGTGTGGCCTCATCAGTGCCCAGTAGAAGGAGAAATAATTTCCCAAGTCCTGCTGGCCACTATTTCTGGCACAAGCTAGGATGTCTTTTTGCCACCTGGGCACACTGCTGGCTCATGTTCAGCTGCTGTTGACCAACACCTCCAGGTCCTTTTCTGCTGAGCAGCTTTCCAGCCACTTTTCCTCACACCTGTAGCATTGTGTGGGGCTATTGTGACCCGAGTGAAGCACCTGGCACTTGGCCATGTTGAATCTCCTACAGCTGAACTCATCCCATCGATCCAGCCTGTGCAGAACCCTCTGCAGTCTTCCTACCCTCTAGTAGATCAATATTCATGGCCAGCTTGGTGTTGTCTGCAAATGATGAAAATGGACTAAATTCCTTTGTCCAGATCACCCAGCTTGTACAGTAGAGTTATTAGAGATAAGAACCTCATTTATTTGCTTCATTGCTGTTGAAGGAGCATGCTGTGTATCAAATAACAATGAGAACTGTTCCATAAAAGAAGAAAAACGTCATCAGTGTAGATGTATTCTGTATCATGACACATATACAAGGGAACTAAATAAGGATCCAATAATGCTGACATGTCATGAAATATTATGGGCAATTAAAATGTGAACAATAATAACACTGATTATTTGTGTGTGATTTTCTAACCTTTTAAAGAACAAACTGTAAAAGCCAGGAGTTTAGGTGCAAGGCACACAATGAAGCAATGCTAATGATTGCACAGATTGATGCCTTGGGTTTTAACTTTTATATTTTTCAAATCCTATACTACCTAGTGTGTAACTCTGAAGTTTCCTGTAGCCTGTTAACTTCTGCTTTCTCATGCTAGGTAGACATAACAAAGCCTCTCCTGGCCTGCTCTCCAAGGACACCCAGACTGTCCTAGACCCAAAAAGTATAAACCAAAAACCTCTAAAGAGGGGCAAGCTTGGGGAAATTGCATAATTAACTGAAGCTCTAATTGGGGAATTAACTCTGGTATACAAATGAACCAAACTTATAAAAGTCTGAAGAACTTGTGACATGTCATCCACCTTGGGATCCATTGGGCAGCAGCCTCTGGACTCCCCAGGATGTAACCTTTGAAGGCCCTTCAAATAAATACCTACCTTTATTCCCTTATTCCTGTCTAGTCTTTGTTTTAAGGTGGCCACTTCAGGCACCAGTATAAAAGACTGATGTCTCTAGCCCCATAATACATACCTGTGGCATTTATCTGCTAATTGATATCAGTAGTGGGTTTTCTTTCTCTGCATAGAAAAGTTAGAATGGACACACATATCAATAAACAGACTGTAGAGGAACACTGAACCTCACTAGACCAGAGCTGTGTTTTATGCCCTGAAGAACAGACTATACCAACTATTTTGCTTCTCTTTCACTTGACCCTGAAATAATCCTTTTTCTAGTGCCTATCTTTCTTTCAGGCCTAGCTTTGTTACTAAAGTTTCATATTAGATCTAAAATCCTTTTTGTCATTTCAAGTTTTGGTTCACACCTTATCTCCAGCTCCTACTGAATCATGCCTTGCCTCTCTCTGAGGCCTCGGTTCCATGTATTTATTTTCTCCATATACCAAAGGCTTTGTTTTGTTACCTCTGCATGACAGTCTTAGTGTTGATGGGCCATAGGGGAATGTTAAAACAGCAGATTCAAAATTTTAATTTTTCTCTCTGATACTCAAAAGATGAGAGTAACAAAAATAACAGTTTTGAGAAAATTCTTATCCAACTACTGCATCTGTCACATGGAGTATGTAACATGCAAAAAAAAAAAATTCCTAGCTTTTCCTTTGAAAATAAGTTTCTACTGAAGAAATGAAATCTCTAGGTTTCTTCAACAGAATGTAATCATATAAATCAGGTATATTATTCATATTAAAAGAAAATAGGATTACTAAGATGTTTTGAATTATTTTTTTCCAAAGTATGTGGAATATTTTCTCCCTTTCTGAACACAGGTTCTTGGGTTTTTTTACTTTAATCTGGTTCACAGGTATAAACCTTATTTTTCTGAAATTTGAAGGGATGCAGTATCTGTAAAGAGTATTAAAAGATTTCAGTTTTCCAGGACTGAGGATTTGAAGAGAGGCACAGTAAAATAAATAAAAAATTAGACACTGTCAGACATTTTGGAATGGGGGCTTCTACAACATAAGCCCACAGTACAATTAATAATAAGCAAAGTATCTCTGCACATAACTTGTGGTTCATTATAAATGTTATGATTTTAACTGAAAACCTAAAGGGCAAATTAAAAAGGTGTCTCTTTTCTGGTCATAGTGGGAAATATGCACATCACAAAAAGCACACCATCCAATTTATCTCATGCCAATGGAAGCAGTGGAAAAGTGCTCCTCACAATATTTTTCCTGGTTCCTTCTTCAGCCCGCCCACCCACTCTTTCCTTTCGCCAGTTCTGCTGAACTCTCTGAAGCTACTCTGATTCAAGGGGACATTTCCAGCCCAGTGGTGCTTCTGCAAGTTTTTCACCAAAGGGACTCCTGTGAAGCCTTCCCACACCCTACCTTTGCCTTTCCATATCTGCTGTATTGGGGATGGTTTGCAGCAGGCTTAAATGGGGAATGATTCTGGCACAAAAGCAACCAGGATCACCAGGATCAGTGAACCACAGTTCTGTCTTTTAGTGCAGCACTCTGATGTTAAATATGGCTCATTCAGAGCCGATTCATATCCAGCTGAAGTCAGCAGGAGTCTTGCATGGATTTCAGTGATCTTCATTTAAAGCCCAGGGAAAGCAAAAACTTTTTCCTTGTGTGAGCAAGATAACAAAAATGGAAATGGTAATGATTGATTATGTAGGTCATTGTCAGTTCTGTGAGCTATGTGTAATGTATAATGTATTAGGCTAACCTTAAGGAAAAGTAGTTTGTGATGGGGAGTAGAGATGACTAAATTCTAGGTCCTGGAGTACTTGTTTTGTTCATCTTGATGTGAATAGCTCTTGTGTTCACTGGGTCTTGGTAGGACAGAGATAAATTTAGAAGCAAATTTTGCCTTAGATTCACTTCACTCACAGTGTCTATTGACTTAAATGAAAACTGATTTGAGTTAGCTAGGGCAGAATTTTTTATGCACACTTTTGAATTTTAGTAGAATATATATCTATGTCCTAAGGTACTATGTTCAATTTTCTGATGTTGTTTTTAGTTGCCATTTGTTAGTTTTAACTCTTTTAAAATAAATATGCACTCCCAGAAGCAAAACAAATTTTAAAATGCCTTTTTCTCTCTTTCTTTATTTTTATATTAAGTATGTCCTGCATACTCCATAGTGCACGATTAGGTAAGGAAAGCTTGATTACTAGAACTTGTGGCTCTTGGAGTCATTAAGAATAAAGTCCACAAGAACAACTTGGACGTGCACTTCAAATGACTATCAGAGCATTAGGCATAAATCACACAGAAATACATCTCTGTTGCATTCCTGAAAGATACGATACTCAAAACAAATAACTGAGCAGAAACTGAAAAAAGCCTGGAGTTACTGTGGAGTTTAATTATCCATTTGGTTTTTTTTTTTGTTTTTGTTTTTTTTTGTTTTTTTGTTTTTTTGTTTTTTTGTTTTTTTGTTTTTTTGTTTTTTTGTTTTTTTGTTTTTTTGTTTTTTTGTTTTTTTGTTTTTTTTTTTTTTTGGTTGTTGGGTTGTTGGATTTTTTTTTTTTTAATTCATTAATGGCACTGGGAAGAAGTAAAGCACTGAGTGAGGAAAAAAGTCTTCCAAGCATTTAGCAAAACTTATGTCCTCTCCAGAGATGTTTGATCTATTTGTGGTGGTACAATGAGCTGTTCCTTTGGCAAGAGGAGGTACACTATGTGGTTCGCACCACACAATTTATTTACAAGCTGCAACAGCTGCAACTCCATTTTTTTTTCCTGAAAGATAGAGGGAATTCAGCCAAGTGTAACATAAATAGGAAAGTCCAATGTGTCTGTGTCAGATACCATCCTCAAAGACATTTCACTTGGAAAGAATGAATTGAAATCTCCAGATATTATTTCACACTGAGAAAAATATAATAATGAAGACAGTGCATTTGAAGAGTATAGGGTCTGATTATGTATTTATTTGTTGTGGAATGTAGCAATGTAGTATGCTAGAAGGACATAAGTAAAAATCTTTTGAACTTTTCTTCCCTTATGAAAGAATGCAACCTTTCTGTCTTGCATGGTGCCAGTTTTCTAGTCAATAGCATATTTTTAATGAAAAGCAAATTGTATATGACTGGGATTATTGAATATTTGTTTTATTTTCATTGTACTTGATTATCAAGTGTGTGTTCCCCCATGAGCAGACTGATTCCAAAAGCATCTCTAGGAATTCTTGCATCTTAAGCTGTTTTGGCCAATCATGTTGGGAAGAAACATGGCAAATTTCATCTCTCTTATCAGAGATATGAAAAAGTAGCACAGTTTCTTTATAACACTTTAGTAAATCCCATTTTAGAGCTAGAAATGGAAAATTGCTTTGGTTCCATTCAGTGCCTCATTACACAAATTAAGATTTTTCAAGATAAAGGATTTGGCCAGATTATCACCCATTAAACAACTGCCAACATAACCAGAGCCATGAAATGCTCTTTCTGCAAGATGTAATAGGATGGGCTCAGCTCTGCAGCCTCAGATTTCCCCCTTGACTTTTCCCTTGGCCAGCAGAATTCTGCAGTAGGGATGTTTCCAGCATTCCTTTTTCCCCATAAAGAGTAGCCAACTAAGGAATCATCCTTAAAGTAAAATTTAAACAACTTTAATCAATGGGTGCATGAGAGTTATGAAATAAAAGGTGATAAGTAATTAATTTAATTAAATTTAATTTTTTTATCTTTTGAATTGCTCAGTTAATGAAAAGAAGGTGACAGTGAGATTGTGAGGATTGTTGAGAAGCATTTCAAGATCTCATCTCTTTTGTTGTATAAATAAATAAGAAGCAGATGTGTCATGTAAATATTCACATTAATAAATGAAAAGTTATTTTATAGAAATATTCAATAAAATCCTTTCCAATTATGACTATCTGGGAGACTATTCCTCTTGCAACCTTATAAAATATTAATGTAATCCCAGTTTACAGTAAAAAACTTAATTTAAAATTTGAAACAAATATTTGAGGAAAACATCTGGCAGCATTTTTGCAGCTTAAGTTATGTGTGATGATAATTGAATAGAGCAAGAGTAAGCTGATAAATCAAATATCCACAAGAGATATTCTTGTGAAAGATGCAGCAGAAGAAAGACAAAAGAAAATGTCTGACTTGGATATCCTACCTTCTTAAAAGTTCTGTTTGCAAATTGCATGTTATCAAATAAAAAAAATAATTAATAATCAAGAAGTTCTGTTGATATTTATCAATGTTTCCTGTAAATTGAGTGTGAATGTAGCCAGTTAGGTTCTGTAAATATTTTCCATTCTTTAGACTTCATCATTTGGAGCCTATGCCATTCAGAATTAGTTTTATGTCAACCTATCATTCTCTATACATATCTATGCAATTTGTAGTATTCATGATCCAGCACCTGAAAAAAAAAGCAAATATCTCCCCTAAAGCAGACAAACAAACAAACAAAAACCCCAAAGAAGATAGTTATTATTGTAACATTTAAAGAAACAGTCTTATAGAACCATTTATGTACCATATTTCATGTTTTTCTCACAGGCCTAGAGGTGTGGAGAGATTTAGTTCATGTAACTACTGAAATCTCAGTTAAAAAAAGAAAAAAATTGCTTTCATAGATTTTGAAATTCAGAAAACCATGAACATGGCTACAAACCATGGTGGGAATCTATGCTGGCACAGACAGGCTCTTCTTGTCAACATCTCCCTATGGACCTGAGGGATGGACCTGATCTCTCCCCATGGCTCTTTGTGTCAACATCTCCCCATGGACCTGATCCCTCACATGGCACTGCTGGAGCAGGGAGTTTGGGGAGGCTCACTACCCATTACTGTTCTGCCTGCCGTGGAACACACAGCCCCGAAGCTGAGGCAGAGGCTGAAAGTGAAACAGGACATTGTGGGGCAGAGAGGGACTGACTGTGAAAGCCAAGCCCCAAGGCATTTGGGGAGGTACTCTGAGCACAGATACCCAGCAATGGCCTTTCCCAGCCACTCTTCCCTCATACTCACCACACAAGTCCATGCCAGGTGGAACACATGTTCCTACAATGTCCCTTTCCTCTCCAAAGCTACAAAGGTCCCTTCCATCATCATCATCATCCCTGCCTGTCATCTAACCTGCCATCCAGAGTGGTTCCTCTTGGGGAATCTCTCAAGGACACATCCCCAGCCCCAGAAAGGTGCTTGGCAACTGGCACGCATCCTCTCCTCCCCAGCATTCATTCTGTGTCAATGGAGAGACATCAACCCAGATATTTGTGAAAAAAGAAGCCAAAAGGATGATCTTCTCACCCACAAAGAGGGTGCTCACTCTAGATGGGCAAGGGGCCAGGGCCCCGATGGCAGCTAGCTCTCTGTGTGCCAGGTCTGCCTCAAACTTAGCTATCCTCAGGGAGTCAGGCATTTGGGGAGATGTTCCACCAAAGGGCCACCACTTTCTCTAATTATTACTTCCTAATTTAGATGTTGGCATAAGCCACAGATGATACATTTATCACATAGCCTCAGGCTGATCTCTCTGATCTCTCCCTACCAAAAGTCACTTACCTACTGTTACCTGGTCATTCCTAGGCTAGATGGATGCTGATATTATGCCCATATTTATAAATTAGATTTTCTCTTTGAAAAGCAGGTGATTTTTGGTTTTTTTATATATATTTTTTTAAGCTGTCATTTATACAATTGGGAGGTAGACAAAGTAAAGTTAGGCAAAATATACTCAGTTAAGTACAGCTTAACAATTTTATCTTTTCCAATCCACCTGTCAAAGTCACAATACCAATTATTCTCAGGGAAGTAAGGCAGTGTTTTTAAAAGTACATTACTGTAAATTCATATGCAGCGTCTTGCTTTCAAAAATCACCAATACCTTGCTTTGCAGCAAATTATTTTGTAAATCTGGAAAAAAAATGCCACCATAAATGTGTCCTTGTGCTGACACTTTATGTGCAGGTTAACCAAAAGAAATTTCTCCCCTTTGGTGTATTTGATACCTTCTTTTGAAAGAAGTTCCTCCAGCCAATTATAGAAATTCACAATGAAGTCCTTCCTTGACAAGTTAGCTAACTGCAAATTCAAAAAGTATTAAATATCTGTAAATATTTTTGTTTCTGTTGGTTTCTATTTCTAGGTCAAGCATTTCTATTTCAAGAATTGGATGCTGTAGTGAAAAAACAAACCAGAACACTGTTTAATGCATACTCTGGTCTTCTAACAGCATGCAGAAAACTTATGGCCTCAGGTAACGATGTTCCAAGGCAGTAGCGCTCAAATTACAGCTCTTAAGGGACCTGAATATGGCTCTCATGAAAGCAATGCATCTCTTTTGTGTTCCTTTTGCTGTATTTTAGTCCTGGAGACAGAAGAACAATGATAATAGAAAAAAACAACCCTCTGTGCAAAAACACACCTGCAAGGGACTACTGGAACAGTAGAGAACCACCTTGCAACCTTTTTAATTAAGTGAAAGATGCAGGGGGGAAAAAGAGACACGGGGTAGCAACTTCTCTGAATGGAAATGCATGTGGGAGAATAGAAAAATAAATACTCCTTTTCAGGTCTTAAAGCTCTCCTTGCCTCCTCTCTAGGATAATCAGATTCTTGAAAGTCCAACTGAGTCAAGACAGGAGACAGTTTTAAAAACGCTGAATTTTTCTGGTTGAAAAACTGGGGCTCTACTTATACATGTGTTTGTACAGTTGAAAGCCAACCTGAGCTCCAATTTCTATCCTAGCATTTTTTTCATTTTACATTTTTCCCATATATGACTTCAAAGGCTGACAGAAGAATAGAATGACAGAAATGCCCTCCCCCGTGAGTGTACTTGGCTCATTTTTAGTCCTGTCTTATAGATTTGAATTTCTATGACTCTATGAATCTTCAATACAGAATACATATAAATAATCTTGGAATACTTTATCAGGTCACCTTTTTTTTTACAGAGGCAGAAAGATACTTCAGGGATGTTCACATAGGCTTGTTCTGAAGTTACTGTTACAACCCTTCTCCTGTGTAATTGTTGACGTTTCCAGATCCTTATGCACACAAACTTTCTAATGATTTAATTTTAAAAGTCATTTCCATTTAAAACTGGAAAAAGATTCTAATACTTCTGATGAGTTCTCAAGATGAATGAATAAGAATTTATAAACAAACTATATGTGTTTGCTTTGTTAACTTTCCATGTATTTTTATCCTTTGTATTTGCTTTTCCCAAATATCTTGGTGCAGTTTTATCTGTAGAAACAAGGTTTTGTCACTCAGTGTTATGTCAGAAAGATTATTATTTATAAAGTACTGTATAACCACATACGAAATACAGGACCATACCTCTGGACAATGAAAAGAACTTTTAACGAATTGTTCTTGCATATTTGCTCTGACAGTTTGAAGGGAGGTCCAGTCTCACAGAATACAGTGTGCTTCAGTGCTGGGTTGCATATAAAGGATGTCAGCAGTTGCTTAGAGCTAAGCACTTTGCCCCTGATGCAGTCAGACAGAAATGCATGTGCTTAGCTTAATGTACAAGAGCAGCTAACCAGGGACACATGGTGAGGTCAGAGTGTTTGGCTCATTTCCTGGAGTGCAGCACAAGAGAAGAAAGAGATATTTAATGATCTTAAGGTCAGTAGATGTTGTGCTGCAAATAAACTGGCTTCAGAAAAATAAAAATCATAGAGATACTTTTTATCTCTTATTGCTGAACAAAGGAAATATGAATCTTCTAAGCAAACACATGAACAAGAAAAGAAACACATGAAAAACAGGAGCCTTAGAAAAGTGTAGTCTTTTAACCTTGTATACTGGCAATATTGAGGATGACTAGTCATGTCAGGCTGGTTACACTCTATGAACAGTTTGTAGGCAATTTCTAAACCAAAAATTATTTGAAAACCTTCAAATAACAAATTAATACCCTTTAAGACACCAGGTTTTTTCTACCACTGTTCTACTACTAACTAGCACTGGAAATAGAATATTGAAATAAGTTTGATTTAGGATAACTGATCTTATGTTTGAAGATTGTTTTTGTTCATAAATTGTATCAACATAAAGTGTTCAAATGCATAATTCAGATAAGTTGTGATTAAAATCTATTAAAATACACAAAATACAAGGCATGAGAAAATGAAACTGTAAAGATGCTGTGTTTTTTGAGAAATCTTACTCAATGCCTTCAGTGCATATAGACTGTCTAGATTCCTAGTAGTCTTGTGGTTACATGTGAATGATGTAAAAGGATGAAACAGTAAGATATAAGTTATTATGCACAATTTGTTGTTTCCATATGTAAGGGCTACAAGCATCCTTGTGAGATGGATCTCATCCATGTGAGATCATTACCCAAAAGTTGTAATTAGACTTTAGACTTAAATCACACAGACAGTCTGGAGCTCCTGATGTCCATGTGGGTCCTGTAATCATAACTGGTTGTTCAAGAGATGGTGAAGTCATCTGTCCTTTGCATCCTGTGGAAAGAAGTGAGTTCAAAGGAACAGTAAGATTGGACTTGGAAATTTTGATGGTTAGCCCAGCACTATCCCACAGTGGAGGAAAAAATACCTTTAACCGATCCAAAGTGTCTCCTGTATGTGACCAGCTTTTAGAGTTCCTTCATACCCCTGGCTTTCCAAGATAGGTAGAGTGAACCTTTCTGCTATCAGCCATACATAGGTTTTAGTATGTGATTATTAGGAGATGAGAAAGTCTGGTGAGCAGAAGACATTTTTTTAAAAAATTATTTATTTTTATTTTATTTATTTTATTTTTTTTTATTTATTTTTTGTTTACTGTGTTTTTTCACATTGGAATATGAGAATATTCTCTTTGGAGATGAAAGATTAAGATAGCTGTGTTTGCAGCAGAAAATATTGGCCCTTTCAGTCTTTAAAGTCTCTGAACTGCAAAACTTGTATTTTCTTAGATCAGAATTTTACAGGATTTACTTACTTACTAGGCAAAAGAAAGAAAATTTCAAGTCCAAAAGAAAACAGCCGATAGTAGCAACACTACCCAGTCTTAAACTTTTCTGAAATGCAGTATCATTCAGCAATTTCGAAGATCCTCTGGGGGGAAAAATGTACAAAAGAAATAATTTTAGAGATTAGAAAAGTCCCATTTGTCCTATATGCATATTTATCTTGATTTTAAATTCTGAAGAGAAACATGCTCCACATAAATAAAACCCACTTTTTTTTCTTTATAAGCATGTCTGGGTACCTAATGTAGTAATTTAAATAAAATTATGATTTTCTGTACTGGAATGCTTGGCAACACTTAAAAATTCTAGTATTCTTTAAGACACAGATTTGTCCTTGTGAAATGTACTTTTATAAATTGATGGACAGTACAGAGAATGACACATTTTGGGAACGAGAACAAGAACTTGTATCTGTTCTCAATACAGAATCATAGTCTCAAGGGACTCAGTAGTCCACTCTGTTCCCACCAAACACACACTGAAAATACACCTGAGCTTACACTTACTATGTCTCCCTGATCTTATGTGAGATATGGAGAAAGAAAATTGTTATCTTTACTTTAGTGGAATTGTTTCATTCCCTTAAAAGTTCATTTCTAGAGGGATAATTACCTGTTCTGTGAAGGAAAATAAAATCTGCTGTGATGATTATGCTAATAAACTCTAGAAATGCTTGGGAATCTGCTGTCACTGCCATAGACTATAAAATGTCTGCAATGCAATTGAAGGCAGCTTAATGCTTGCTTTCAAACCTCAGCCATGGGACAAGAAAGAAAGCTTTGGGGCTTTGACTAAATACTTTCATATTACACTAAGTGGTGGAAGGCAGTTTAGCAGTCAGGTATTTAAACTGAGGTATAAGCATTTATAGCTGCCTCCTGCTGCATGCTCAGCATTGTTTGCTGTTTTAGAGGTAGATCACTGCTTAGCATGTTTGGTTTAGTTTGCAATTAAGTGTGATGCTTGTGCTATGTTGCAGTGCTGAAATCTCCCATATAATCCACCAATTCATGGGCTTTAAAAAGTGCCAGTAAACTATCACGTAGCTGTACTGGCATTTTGCTGTGTACAAGTTCATGATTGCTGTTGTTGTTTGTTGTTTTGAAATTGCGGTATTTGCCATCATTTTATCAACCTCTTATTGGGATTTTCAGAAGCCTCTCATCAAGTTAAGTAATGCAGAAATAAACCCATAAAAATGAAATTAAAGTCTAACACATTATTTTGCAAAAAACCCAGTATTAAGTGGTATATTAAGAATAAATCAGAAGGATTTGAACGCAGCAATTTGCTTAATTATCTTCAGTTACACAGTCAAAATGTTTTGTCAAAGACCCAACGCTGTAAGAATGAAAGATATTTTATTTTACAGATTTCAGGTTACACGATTATATAGAATTGAGGATAGCTCATTAAATGAAAACTGCTACCATTTACTTCGAGTCATACAATTTAAAACTGTGACCAGAGTGGATTCTCCCCACTGAATAAGAAAGCTTATAATTTATATTCATTCCTTTCTTAATTTCTTTCTACCAAAACAGTAGTCTGTAGGGTGGAAGAGAGTAGGACATGTCCTTGTATTGTACCTTTAATTCCACTATTTTCATGACAGAAAAAGTAGAACTGATCTGTATTATTGGTTAATTAAAAACTAAGTTTCTTTGACTTGTGTTCTAGCTTGTCACTTAAAAATTAATTATGGACAATAACAAATAGCAAAGTGTTCCTTTTTCAGAATAACTTCCCCACTGGGATGCATTAAAAATTTTAATAATTAATCAAATAATCTAACTTGGTATTATTTTTTGCTACCTCACTCATATACAAAACCCCACTGATGTTAGTTGACTTATTTGTTTCATAAATATTTATATATAATTGCATTTTCTTTGTAAATTGCATTTTTTCACCCCAAAGGGAGGAAAAAACAATTTGTGTGTTAATTTTATCTCACTGGTTTTGTTCAGCTTCAGTAGCTCTGTATATATAATAAGAGATTAGATAAAAAGGAATGCATGCAACCTGTGTTTTATAATTTAAAGAATAATAATTAGGCAATGTTGCTAATTTTGCAGCAATTCAGGTACATTGCTACCTCCCAGCAAAAAGTGAAAAGCAGGCATTTCAGTGTTCCTGTTCCCCCTACTGCCCAACTTTATTACTAATTTTGTTTAGATTCTGCTGCCCCCTACAGAATAATTAAATATTCAGCATTTTACAAACCCGAGGGTTGGTGTCCATTATTTTTTAATCTTACCTGGACAAGTTAATGCACAGTTTCCATGGAAGAATGTTTTATTTGCTCTCATTACAATTTTTTAATATGTTCTGCATGACCTGTGCTAAAAAAAAAACCAAAACAACCAAACTCATGACTTTGTGTTATATTGATGAAATGAAATTTAAAAAAAAAAAAGTGATGTGCACTGTTATTGAACCGCTGAAATAAGGTGAAACATATTTCACATTCTCCAAGAAAGCAGAAAGCGAGTTTATTCACCTTTGAATCTCAGGAAGTAAGCTAATTATGTACTTTATCAGCTGCTACCTGTATACTACTATTCTTTCCAGATTCCACTATCTGTAACAAACAGCAGCAGTTAAATGCAATGATGCACTTCAGATTCTAATAGAAAACAGACTGTGAATAGGATAGGAAGGAATAGAAGATACTCTAAATACTCTAAATATAAACTGTATATTTCTGATTACATTTCAAAAATATAACATGCTCTTTGAAATGTAGTATTTTTACCCATTGATATTCCTAAAAAGTAGCTTTCTAAATAAAAAGCAAGACTTAGATTATGCTTCCTGTGGCAAACCTCAAAACTGAATAGAAAAGTTTGTTCTCTATGGATAAATGCCCTGGCTGTCTCATATTGTCCATCATTTAGGAGATTATGCATGAAGGAGAGGAAGCCAAGGAATCTTCAATCACATTCAGTCCTTGCAGCTGTGTGGAGAAAGAAAATAAGCAGGAGATTTCAAATTGCCTGGATTAGCTCCCTTTGGTGTTACCTAGAAACCAGGCATTAGAGGAAAGGGAAGTGTCATAAATGAACTTGAGTTTCTCTTAATAAATGCTTCCCAGAATGAACAGCTCCTTGTCTCACATGTCCTTGTCTGACTGAGATTAGCAAGAAGTTAGGACACTGCACCAATAATATCCCTAAAACATCTTAGTTTTTCTGAGCATTTCCCCAGACTCTCAAAGATACTTGGGGAGACTGGTACAGGTTATGCCTTCCAAGGCATTTGGTGAATGAATCACCATTTGGTGAATGAGCACAAGTTGTTTAAACGTGGCTGGTTTTGCTTACAAAATAATTTTGTAGACATGTCAGCACACCCAAGAAAACTTACAGGCATTTTGACACCTTAGATCCTTCATGTCTGGGAAACAAATCCAATTTTTAGTGAAGACTTTACAGGAGTTGGCTGTAAACGGGCAATGAATCCATGAAGACAGACTCAAATATATTAATGGGTCATACTCCTTCAATAAGCACAGTAAAAATGTCCTCAAAAAAGCCCAAAGATCTTTCTTAGGTGAAAGAAATGTTATTCTGATTATACCATTGGTAACCTCTGCACAGCTTCTGCATCAGTACATGCAATAAAGACAATCCTACCCATGTATAAAACAGCTTGTCCAGAGAAAATTTCTGGACAGGATTCCTTTCAAATAATAAACTATTTGCTTTTGAAACATATTTCTGTATTTTCTCACCTGTATGTTTAAAAGATGAAGGCATTTCCTGGAGGTAGAAAAATTAAACAGAAAGATGAAAAAGGCTTCAGAAAGTAGGTGGGTTTTTTTTCTTCCCAGAAAGAACAGAGACATTAAAGGCAGGGGAAAGGCTCCTGCAAAAGTACCTGCTAAATATATTTTCCAACTTTCATCCATTCTCTTACTCTGTATAAGAATCTGCCATTCACTCAAATGGTGCATTTATTTCCTATGTATGACAGGAGCATATATGTTCACTGCTTCACAAAAAGTTATAATTTAACATACTACACTGGGCTATTAAAGCTAAAAGCTTTTAGAACAAATCACAAATCTGACACTTTTCTATGGTTTTAACTTGACTAGGTTGGGAGGAGGAACTGAATAAAAGAACAGCTTTGCAAGCTTTGCCTAATACTTCAAATAGACTAAGTGCAGATTTTGTAGATTTAAATATTCACATTAATATTGATTTGCAGGAGTATCAGGGAAGAAAAACAACACTATTAAAATGATAGAGACATAATTCCAATTATAGTTGTTGGTAATGGAACTGCTGCATTACTAAAAGCTGCAGTCTTAGATTAGAGACGTACAGCAGTGATTCAAACCCAGAAAGAAGATAAAAGAACAAGAAACGTGTCATTGCTACAAAACCAGAACCAATAAAGAATGTAAAGCATTTAAACAGCAAGACATTATTCCTCACAATAAAACTGTGCCACAATATGGACAAACTCAAGCATTTATCAAACAAAGATCCTAAAACCTGTAGACTCTGAACAAGTCCTGCATTCCAGTTCAGTCTTTCAAGATTCTTTCTGTATTTTACATGTTTGATATTTAGTTTAAATAATAAAGAGGTTGTTGATACAGAGCAGAGCGTGGAAACCATAAATTTCCCTATGAGTTCTTTAACTACTGTGATACAATCAGGCTTGTGTTCCTCTTCACCCTTCTCCCATACGTTGTCTGATGTGCTCAGCCCCGCTCTGAGTCTTTTATTTCATGCTACGATTCTGTAATATAACCCCAAAAGGTGGAGAGTGCTACCTAACCCAAATGACATTTCAGCCTTCTCAGAGATAAAAAAACCCACCTGAATATTGGTCAGGAGATTCCTTAGCATATGGGTTCCTGTAGATTTTACATATTAATAATGTGGTCTTGCAAAGCAGGTGAGCTCATGGCTGGTGTGATCTCTTAAGAGGAAGGGAGATGAGCATGGATGAAAGTCATCTTTGGGGTACAGATGTAAATTCTTTACAAAGACAAATTTTCTTTATTACAGCATATATTCCTTCTTGTGTTTCTGTAAAGGATACAGTTTCACTGTGTTGATAGCACACAGCATTAATCCTCTGTGAAACATAGCGTTAAAACAATTTCCTTTTCCCTTGTTGCAATTCAGCATTTTAGTATTTCACTGGGAGACAGAACCTAAGGAAATGGTTTTGCTCTCCATCTGATGAAGAGTTGCAGAATTTTAGAATTCAATGTTCTTTTTCCAATGAGCACAGCAAGGAACATTTTTTAGAGAGTTTCAAAATTGTCCTTGAGATTGCCAGGTACAAAATAATACAGAATTTATACAGTTTTCTTTAAAACTCAGTATTATTTAAACTGACTGTCTTAATCACATCAGAGAGTGATTCCTTAAACTTAAATGACCCTAACTCTGGCTTTGAAAGATCTTTGATCACATTGTGTCATTCAGGCCCTCGCAGACACTTGCTATATATTAAGATCTGCCAGTGTCTCAAGTGTCTGTTGAGGGCTAGAAATAAAGGTGTGCAGAAGAAAACTCCTCACATTTTCAGGTCTTAACTTCCTCCCATCTACAACCATTATCTGTGCAAAATAAGAACGAGTTTTTCACAGACTAGGGGCAAGCAAAGAAACAACCACAAAACTGGATTTCTTTATACAAGTTTAAATATTTCTTTATAATTTTTTGATAGCATTCTTTTAATTTAATTTTGTCAGTTTTGTTTACTTCGCTGCCTTTTTTCCCCCATCATTATCTTGCCATTAGTACTTTGTTTCAATTATGTGGCTCATTTGTAGATCCTAGCATACAAATTGTTATCTAACCTGAATATTTCATTAATGCTTATATTTGCTTCTCAACTTCCTTTGTGCAGCATTACCTTTCCTTAGACCAGTTATTTCAATGGTAGGATTACATTCTTTTCTGGTGACATATTTATAGAAATCATTCTATACAATGAAATTATTTCTCTTTCTAATTTGTCTTTTCATATGTTAAAATGTATCATAGGAAATTTAAAAAACACAGCTAAGTATCAGAAAATTTTAAATTTAAGCTACAAGTGTCTATAGAGACTGTCAGCCTAACATATCTAATGACCTGATCTATGGATACAACATTCCCAATATTTCATGGAATTCTATGCATTTGAAGTAACAGTGCCAACACCATAAGTGTCGTTTAACAACATACACACAAGATGCTGACTACTTAACATGAACGTTCTGAAAACCTGTTCCTCTCTTGCCATAATTCCGGTTTATAAAGTGAAATCCTAGGGTTTGGTGTGAGTGCAATAGTAGTAGAGATGAGATTTCCTTAACAGAAAGGATTCTCTAGGACACGGTGCAGCAGTGAGGAATATATTTCCTTTTCTATAATGTAAAAACATATTTCTATATAAAGGAATTTCTATATAAAGGAATATATTTCATTTTCTATAAACTGTAATGCATACTGTTGTGGTTCCTAATTTTAGCCAATCACTGCTCCACTGTATCATCTCTTACATTTAGTCCTGCAGTTTGACAGACAAGGTGACCTTGATAACAAAACAAAATTATTCTCTATTGAATTCACATACAACATAAACCAGTGGTAGAGATTGCATGATTGCATTTAGCGTATGTCAGTCCCCAGATCTTCCTGTCTTGTAAAGATACGGACCCACTAATCTTTTTACAAAAAAAAACCCAACCAGTATCAACCAGAATAAAAGCATTAACCAATAAAGAGGACATACATCCATTCCTGCTGAAAGTAAAGCTTCTTGTTTCATGGGCACACAAGAGAAAGTAACACTCCTTGGGTTGTCCAGTTTTGATCTGAGGAACAGGACGAGTGCTGGGTGCTATTTGCCACTTGTCCTGTCAGCTTCCAGCAGCCTGTAGCACTGGCCTTCTCCGAACTTTCCTGTTGGATCTGTTTGGCTGTGCTTTGATAACTTCTCCATTACTTCACTGACTTAATAATAGTATTGTATCGAATTTTTTATTTTTGTCATAGAAGCCGACCTACCATGGTGAGATACAGAATGCAAGTGTGCATCATGTGATAAATATATCATTTTTGATTTATTTATTTTAATTTTTTAAAGAAGTTAAGTGCACTCTACATCTTGTCACATGAGAAACGTTAACCGACTTTTCCCTATAGATTTTTTCTATATTTATTTTATCTACATCTCTTCTATCCCTCATATCTTTTTGTTTTCCTTTGGAAAAATTCGTAGTCTAAAATAAATGTTCTTGTACATCCTGTATAAGGTTTTTATCAATGTACCATATATAATATACAAATGTGTACTTATTTTTTGTGATGGTTTTCTTAGTAAAAATTTTCTTTCCATGATGTTCATTGCCATTCCCTTCATTCTTTCTTCAGCCATCTTTTTTCTTGTACATTCGAACTACAACTATCCACAGTTATCAAGAATATGAGTGTTTTTTGATATCTATTTCTCTTCCATTAAATTCTAAGACCCAATTTTCAGCATTGCTGAATGATGTTTCTATAGGATTTGATGTCATGGTCATGGGTTACTTGTAAGGTAGTAGCTAATTTTGAGTCTGTCACTGTATATAATCAGGTGGGATTGCATTACTTCTTGTACACCTGCTTTTATTTATGAACATTACATTTATTGTATTTTTAAATTTATTTCATTGCCCATCAGACTCATGATCAGAAACCTGAGATATTCACAGTCTATGTCACTTTTGAATAGCTTTAATAATTACTCAACATCAACCAGCACTATCAGTCACTTCTTAAACCTGATCTGGAAAATCATTAATACAATGAAGAACACAGATACACTACAAACTCTTATCATAATCCTCCATCCACTGCATGAGTTGATAATTTTTTTTGAATGTTTTTCCAGTCTTTCAATCAACTGTTTAACTGTGACAGGACTTTTCCACTTTCCAAAAAAAAAAAAAGAAATCATGTTAAAAGCTTTTTCGAAGCTGATATATACTGTTATGAGCCTTATTGACAAGTCCATTGACATCACTAAATATCTCTTCAAAACTTGCGGGTTGTGGCTTTGTTCTGCAAAAGCTGTATTGACTTTTCACCACAGTACCATACATTCATTTAATTCCATTCTTTGTTATAGTTCTGATTGCTTTGCTGGGTATAAAAGTCAAATGCACTCAGACAAAAGTCTATTCCTATAAAGGTCTTCTAAAAACCCTTGTGAAAATCACATTGCATTCACTGTCTCCCTTTCCTGTGATAACATGACTAAATAAAAATGTGAGACTTTATACCATAGTCACCACTGTGGCAACTTCATACTAAGCTTCAGAGTTTATACATAAAGAGAACCTAGTCTTTGTTGGTGAGTCAAATTTCTCTAGTGAGGAATTGTATTGTACGTCACTTTTTTTCCCTGGATTTTATTCCTTACTTTTTCTCCCTTTTGTTGCTATTATTATTTTTATTATCATTTTTTGGTTGATGGGTTTTTTCTTCCTTTGAATTTTAAAGTGATCTTATCCCAACTGGAAGTTTTTAGCATTTTCTTCTGATTCTTCTCCCCATCCTGCCAGGGTTGGAGGGAAGTGAGCTTCAAGTTTTGTCATGAAGAGTAAATTTTTCCAGGAGGAATGCAGATACAGCATAGAGCTCTCTGGTCCTAAATCCCTTGTCAGGCAAGGGCAACCAGAACAGTTGCCCCCGTCTGTGTCCAGATGGCTTCTGAATACCTGACACAATTTCTGGACTTTCTCCCCCTGCCGTGTTGAGGGGAGGGAGTGATAGATTGGTTTGGTGGATACCTAGCTGAGGTAAACCCACCACATTTTAATACTGAAACCAAAACCAGGCAAAATAACATACAAATTTCATCTAATGGCCTTTTCCTGGTCTTATCTATGTTGGTTATTTTCTCTTGCAGCTCCATTTATTTAAAGGAGCATCAACTCCTTTGAATACACTGTTCACAACCATGTACTTCATGTAGTTTTGCTTATTATGCTTGTTTAAAAGCAATTTGTGATCTCTCTGTGCTGATGGCCATGTCATGTTCCACAGAAAAGCTGCAGAAGTGTTTTCTCTGGGAACTTTCTCAAGTGTCCTCTTCTACATCTAGAAATAAAATGCCTCTTTGCTTTTGAAAAATAATGTATTTTACATGGGTAATATAAAAGCATAAGCATGATTTATAAACTCAAATGGGCTTTCTTCAGACTATACAGTCTGATTCTATGTAAGTAGAGGCTGTAAAATACCACTTCTATCTCTGTAATGCAACCACTACTTCAATGTGGTTAGAATGTATTTCTAGAAAAGCATCACATACATATTTGATAAGAAATAAATGCAATGTACTATAACTCTGTAACAATTTTAAAGGGCTGGTGGTGGTGGGGTGTGTGCTCATTTTTAGTGTTCTCCTTAAAATCTCCTCCACAGGAGAAATAACCCTGTTCTATTTTCTCCTCAATAAAACCACAAATGTCTAATTTGAGATGGAGAGCAGCATCTACACAGCTAATACTGCCCTTGAAATAGCATATGAAATAACACTGAACAATGAAAGAGCATTGAACATTGAAATAAAATATGTCAAATAATTAATTTTTCCTCTCCTTTCTAATGACTGTTGTTGGAAAACAAAGTTATGCCTGATATCTGTGGCTGGAGAGTGGTTCCCTGTATCTTATCATAATTTATAAGTCATATGTTCAGCCACTTGTCTGAAATGGTAAGTATCAGCAGCAGTAATTTGTGACTGAGAAATAATCTAGCATGGAATTTAGCATGAAAGGTATGAATGTCCAACTGCAGAATGAGTTTTGGTGGCTGGAAGCAGGAATGCCAGAGATAGGAGGATTCCCTATTGAAGGAATGAATTTTCCCTTGGTGATAAGAAACAGCTGCAGCATTGTCTTGTAGCTAACCTGACCTCTATGTGCTCAGGGGTTGCCTTTAGGCAACAGAGCTGGTCTGGGGAATAAACTCACAGCTGGGCAGAGGTGCCTCCAAAGGACTGGTGCAGGTGAAAGTACATACAAGATATTGGCTTGTGACACATCTTTGTAGGCTCCTTATGAGGCCACTTATAGCAGTTAATACTCTACTCACTATGTTGTTCATTATTTTATATTCATATATAAGCACAAACATATCTATATCGTGCTCTATATCATCTGTGCTACTCACTGTCTGCTGGATCTGACTCCACAGGCATCCCAGTAAAGACTACTTTTTATCGAAGCACCACCAGAAGAGTCTTGTCCTCACACGAGTCCATCCATTCTGTGTAAGCTGCCACTTAGTCTGAGAAAGAAATCCCTTGTCTACTGTACCTTCATGGGAGCTTTTCAGATTACAGTTACCCATGGGAATGGAACACCTTAGAACATTGATAAAAAAGGGGGTTTTCAGTCAAAAAAGACCTAGTTTAAAGTTGTGCATGTGAATGCCTTTGTCACTTTAGCCTTCTCGGTTGGGTAGCTATACATTTTTTTTTTAATATTTCCTCAAGTCTGTGTTAAAATGACTTCATATCTGTTCAAACAATGAAGACAAATGGCTTTATTTTATGCCTGGAATCTTCTTAAACAGTGTCTCTAGAACTGGATCGAGGAAACACTTCATTAAATATTGTGCATTCACAAACTTCTTAAACAGTAGCATCTGACTTACACACGTAAAATGAGATACAATCATTTGTGCAGGCATATTTTCACAGAAAAAAATGTGCACAACAATAGACACAGCTACTGGCATAGTCTTTCTTGATTAATAAGCTGTTGTAGATACAGTTGTGTAACAAGACAGGTCTGAAATGCAGCTAAAATGGCTTATTATTAAGCATTCAGCAATGTGACTGTGATTTCTGCTTCTCTAAGTAGTTCTGTTGGACACTCACAGTTCCCCTGTGCACCAATGTCTCCACGGACAGAGACTTCTGCAGACCCCACAGTTCTTTTTTATTTCATTTTTTCCCTTATAGAACTAAAGTAAATCTGGATGATGTCCTGCCTGAGGTTTTAGAGTAGGTACATACAACATTATTATAGCTTTTTTTCATGTGTAAAATTGGTACACCAGCAAAACTCTTCTGCTGTCCTGTCAGTAAGTGCAATAATTATTTGCCCACAAAGGACTTTCTTTGCTATTGAACTGACTAGAGATCTGGTTGCAATAGTCATTCTTCTGGGAACAGGGCTAACTGGCTGTTCTTCACAGTTTTCATATCCGTAAGAAAAAAATTCCAGACCAGATCATTAGCCTTATCTAAATATACCCTAAAATCTGACATTTAAGAGTTTAAATTCTCATTAAAAGCTACAGGAAGGTAATAAAAATTGAAATTAGACAGTACTGTCAGCACACTACATCTTTGCAAGAAAGTAATCTCAAGGTTGAGTAACGATGGGATGAGTTTATGTTAAAAAAAATACAGTCATGTAGCCTTGGGAAAAAATCCAGAGAATATCAGAACATTATTTTCCATTGCCTCACACTGATACCATATGCCAAATACGGCATTAAAATCCCACATTGTCCAGTGTACTGTGTCTTGCTGAAACAGAGTTAGTTTTCCTCATAGCAGCCCTCACAGTGCTGTGCTGTGCATTGGGAGCTAGAAAGGTGCTGATAACACACTGGTGTTTTGGCTACTGCTGAGCAGAGCTGGCATACCAATAGAGCTGTCTCTCCAACATCCCTCCTCCCCATCAGTAGGCTCAGGGGTGAGAAAAATCTTGCGATGGGACACAACTTGAACAGGTGACCCAAACTGACCAAACACACCTTCTCGGATATAAAAAGGAGGAGGAAGGCTGGGGCAGGACATTCATTATTTACAACATTTGTCTTCCAGAGCAACTGCTACACTTGCTGAAGCCCCACTGCTTGGGAAGTGGATGAACATTGCTTGCTCACAGGACGTAGAGAATAAAATATTTAGGGTTTTTTATCTTTGCTTGCACATGTGATACCTTTTGCTTTTGTTTGAGTTAACTGCCTTATCTCAACCTAAAAGTTGTTTTACATCTTATTTTCTCTCCTCTGTCCAGCTGTGGAGGAAAGTGAAACAGTGGCTTGATGGGCACCTGGCATACAGTCAAAGTTAACCTACCAGGTTCACCTATAGACAACCATGCAAGCTTTTGATTAAAAGAGAATCAGACCCTTAAAACTTCTTGCATTTTTGACCAGTGAAAAAATCCCATTCCACTGAACATTTCACTGTGAAAGTTTAAGATTTCCATAACAACTGCTTGAGAAAATAATCTCACCATCATTCAGGAATCAACGTCTTTCATCAAATTAGAATGCTGTTGACTATTTGGGTTCTTACACTTAATTATTTTATACTCCAGACTTACTCACTAGCGGTCATGGATACTGAGTGGATTTCATTTCAGGCAATTAGATGTTTACTGTGTAGGTATTCACATCAAGACATTGTAAGCTTATTTTGTAGTCAATGAGGAAAAATAAGCAATCCTAGGACATGAATTTTTTGAATTATTTTAGATGTCTGTTTTAGAGCAAGATGAATCAAGCCAACGAAGTGCCTACTGACTGTGCTGACTGGCTGGAAAGAGAGGCCAAATGAAATCCCCCATTTGGTAGATTAGTAATGCCTTCTGAGAGACATGGTGTGACAGCACAGGATTCATGTTTACTGTTTCATGCATGGCATCATAGTAAAATAACAGACCTAGAATAAAAGTGTTCAAAGGCAGCATGTGTGTGAGAAGCGAGTCTGTAATTGCAACCAATATAGAAAATTTGTATCTTGAGATGAGGGAAAGTCAGAAAAAGAATAGAAGGAAAAATGAAATAGTCATCTCAAAGAAGTGAGCTGATGGAAATGGCAGAGTAGCAATCAGTATGCACAGCTGTGATCCCACTCAGATGTTGTGAATACATTCAGACTGCTTTGGTCTTATTAATGTGGTACAATCAACAACCACCAGAAGTGTCAGCTTGTGAAAGTACGGTGGCTGAAATATAGGAAAGAAATGTATCAAAATGGAAGGAAGAGGCATAAGTTTATAGCAGTTTATAGTGACAACAGCAAGTAATGTCTTCTTGACCTGTCACCGAGAGGAGTTGTATTTCTCTCAGTTTGGCTGTTTGGCAGACACACAATTTCTGGACTTGACATCATCATTTATGCCCTTTTTTGATCTGGTTGGCAGCATTTATAGCTGTTTTGCAAGAGGCACTTGAATTGCCTATGAAGAACTTTTAATCTATTTATTTATTTATTCTGAAAAGCATACTCATGCATGCATCATCAATCATCTTCTATGAGCTTGAGTCAGCTGTGGATCCTGAGCTGAGCAGCTGAGTCATACTGACATGGACCACACAGACTGTAATATTGTTAAGTGTTCTTACTGACGTTCTTAGTGTCATAGGGACAGAGTGGGCAGACTGAACTTGGGGTGTTTGTACCTTAAAGTGAAAGCTGAATCATGTAGACATTCAGTGTCTGCAACTTAAAAAGGAGCCTTTGGTCAGGGGAGATACAAAAGCAGTAGTTTTGTGATTGTTATTGTGACAATTCATTGATTCTAAAAGCCATAACAAGGGGCATATAACAATGAGTCAGAAGAAGCAAAAGCATGAGTTAGCCTTACGGTATCAGCTGAACTCTGTAAAAACTCTAGGTCTTGCAACATATGTAGGATTGCTGGGATAGTTGAGAAGCAGCAGGTGCCTCCACCACATCATTTTACTCTGTACTTTTTGATCTGTGCTAAACTTCCCCAGCTCTGTTATGTACCTTTTGATAGTGCTATGTGATGCTGGCAGGACAAATAAATCCGAAAATGGAACTTGATGGAGTTGTACAAATCCTGGATGCATATAAAAAAAAGGAGTTGAGGGTTTTGGCAGACAATGAGGTGAACATGAGTCAGCTGCTAAAGGTCTGGTATATCTCACAAAAACCCCGATATGTAACCATACTGGGTTAATAACAAGAGTTACACCAAAAACTGAGTGAAGTGATTTTTCCCTGAACTTCTGTGTCTCTCAATACAAGGCAAGCTGGAGCTAATCCTTGTGATGATTAGAGAGTGGAGCAAACAATGCATAGTTTAAGACCAAATGAAATTGGTCTCTTTACCTTGGAGAAAAGAATTCTGAGGTAGGGCTTACTGCAGACTTCTATTAAAGGAAAATGGCAGAGGAGACGGAGCCAGACTTGCCCTAACAGTGCACGAGTGGCAAGATATTGCAGCCACAACTTTCACGAAAGGAAGTTCTGATTGGACAAAAGAAGAAAATCTCTTTGCTCAGATAGTGTTTAAGCACTTAAGCAAGTTATGCAGAATGGCTGTAGAAAAAGCACCCTCAGAGATATTCAGAGATTGACTGAACAAGACTCAGAGAAACCTGATTTCTTCTAAACCTAGTTTAACTTAGAAGCTACCACTGCTTTGAACAGCAAGGTGTTCTGAATGATCTCCAGGATTCCACTCCAAACATCCTTTCTTTTTATGATGCTTTGCTGCCTTTTAGCCCTGGAATTAAAGAACTCTCCCTCTGACAGCTGTTGCCATTAATATTTACATGAAATCCTGCAGGAGTTCTTGGCCAGCTACCTTCATCATCAGGCTGCTGAAATCAGTCACGTAGACCACTGGCGACTAGAATACATTGGAACAGACATATAATATAATGCAAATTCGAGGAAATGATGAAAATTACTTGTATCCTGCATTAGTTTTGGGGAAATAAATCATCCACATCATGCTAGCTATTCACTGAAAACATCTGTTCAGTAGAAACTAAAATCAACTAAGATTTTTTACTTAATTAAAAGAAATAGAGATCATTGAGAGTCTGACACTAAGGCACTAGATCTTCCTATAATCTGCCCTGTCCCTATTTAGTTTATTCAAGGTTTAAATAATGTTACTATTAAATTACTCAGTTAAGAATTATTTCTAAGAGAAGTTTTCTGTCTGCAGAGGTTCATGATGTCTTAATGAACTCAGCAAATATCCTCACTCAGTATATAATGGTCTGACTATCAGAATTATGGGTTGTTGACTGCCTTGATAATGAGATGGAGTTTTGTTCCAAATGTCAAATGTATATATTCTGCTTTTTCACCACATTTATCCGTAAGTGCTATACACCCTGAATTTCACAAATTGTCAGGCATATTTATTGTGGGAGTGTAGCTTTCTGCTTCCAGTTCCCTTTTCATTTAGAATTGCTAATTAGTTACCTCAGAGTTTAAGATGATATGGCATAGACTGAAAATTATTTCAGGGTAGTCATAAGCTAGATGAAGAGCAGCTGAAAAACAGGTGTCTGCCTTATGATTGGATGCTGTGTTAGAAATGAAGAGAAAGTAATGATTGCTGAAGAAGGAAGTTGGATGGAAATCTTTACCTCAACATGTAAGTGCACACAGTATGTTTGACATTTTATGAAGTACAAACCACCTCATTTCAGAGGTTCTAATGGCAAAATTAGAATAATATGTCAGTGAAAGGGTAGGATACCAGCAGATAGACGAGGATTTGCATTGGAAAGTGTACAGAAGATGTCCTTTATACTGTTTAAAATTCGTGCACTGTGAGAGAAGCAGAGGTCTGAATTACACGGTCAATTTTCATCCCAGTCTTGAAGATGAACTATGTCCAAATGGATAGTAATTCATTATGCCATGCTTTTCTATTGTTTTCATGTGCTGTTTTAATCAGTTTAAAATGTGCTATGCTTATCAATATGGACTAAAGCTCTTCCTTCTAGGACAAACTATACTTTCCTCCAAGTCAAGAAAAGCCTTAAACTTCTGATGAGCAAAATCCTTTGGCATCAAATAACTTCACTAAGATTTAGCTTTTTTATAAGGTATTACATATTAGAGCCAAAGAGAATTTGTTGATTTTTTAATATAATTCCCTTAACTGTAATGACTCCCCAAAGCCTTTTTGGGAAACATTCCTGAAAAATACACCCTATCAAGTTTTACATGCACACGTTCAAAATCAAGTCTCTGTGAAAATAAAGAGGATAAGCAGGAAATTTTAACCCTCATTGAACTATTTTAGTCACCTCTAAAATTAGCCAGCATTAAATAGCGTAAAACAACTTTTTCTCTGGTCAATTATGACTCCTTGAAATTTCCCAGATATAAAAGCCAAACTAACTCAAACCCCAAAACCAACAACCAAACAAAAATTGATGTAATATTTTGAACATGCCGCAGACTCTCAGCTTTTGTGAGTCCAAAACACAAAACTGCAGATTTTGCAGGCTGCAGCTGCCCTTTCTGCTCTTACAGAACATTGCTAAGGAAGGAGAGAGCCTGGAAAGCACATAAGGCTGGAAGTTTAGCTGAGACTGGACTGCTCTGAAAGCCACGGGAGGTCTGGCTTGAAAAGCACATTTCCATGACATTTTCAGTATCGAATTCTTGAGTTTGCTTTTTCATTCTGAGTAAAATATTATTTTTCTAGGAAACAAACACATAAAAATTCAATTTCATGATCACTTCTTGCAAAACATATTTAGAACTATGTGCCAGAGAAAAGTGGTTTTAGTGACACCTTTGAACATCATAGTAGTGATGGAAATTGATAGAATCAAAATTATCTGCTAACAAGGAAATTTTGGCACACAAATTCAGAAAGCAAGCATGAATTTTAGCCATCCTAAAATACTGAAGAGGGAATTACTATTATTTCCTGGTATGGGCAGTTTATTCAAAGTACTTATGGAAAGAATAATTTTTCCAACTCAGAGCTGTAACTTTAGAGAATCAGTTTTTCCTTAATGAGAAATAAAACTGTTGTAGGAGAGCTCTTGACAAGGCATGAGACAGTCATTAATACAAGGCAATGTGATAAGATGAGCTCTTTCCTCTATGCTGGCAAGACTTGCTAGGACAAAGAATTGTCAGTTTGTATCTTGCAGTCTGCCATATAATGTGATATATACCTAATTCAGTTTCAAGCTTCAGTACTTTGAATAAGATAAACTTTGAGATGATGACATCTAAATAAAGATGTCTTCATCATGATATCTTTAAGTCCTGTGGATGTCCATACAAGAGGGATGTGGGACTTGATTCAGTTTACTAAAAGGAACATTGGAAGTGCCCTACAATACTTCATCCAGATTCTGGCTCTAGCTGCCACTCTACAATTTGAATATTGTGGGTGCCCTGTAGGTTTTGTGTCAGATCTCCTAGTCACATGGGAAGGTTTCAGAAAGCTTCACTTGCTTTTTAGACTGCTGAATTTGAAGCCACAAGGGAGGCTAAGATGGACAGCTAGAGCCCCAAACTATCACATAGTAAATGATACACAGAAAGCTCGTGTCTTTTTAAAGTGACAGGTGGAGACTTATGAGAATGTCTTAGGATATCGTTAATTGTCCTGTGTGTGGGCACCTGAATACACCTCAGTGCCAATGTAACATATAGGCTTATGGAAATGTCATATTTTAACCTGAGATGGCAATTAAGGACCATGCAGCTACTCACTCATTCTTCCCCCTTCCCTCCTCCAGTGTGGTGAGGAGAATAGGAAAAGGTAAAATGGGTACCATATAATGATAATGATGACGATGATGATGATGATAGTAACACTAACAAAAAGGAAGATAATAGAGAGAGAGAAAGAGGAATAAGCCCCAAGAAAAACAGGTGACCCACAATAGAGTTGCTCACTATCTGCTGACTGATGCCCACCCAAACAGTGATTGGTCCCTCCTGGACAACTCCCTGCAGGAGAATCATCCCTGAGCATGATTCTCTGTGGTATGGAATATCCCTTTTCTAGTTTGAGCCCTCTGGCCTGGATATGGTCCCTCCTGGTTTCATGTGCACCTGCTCACTGGGTGAGCATGAGAAAATGAAAAGTCCTTGATTTAGAGTAAGCACTACTTAGCAAATACTAAAACATCAGTGTGTTATCAACACTGCAATTCACTAGAACTCAAAACACAGGTACTAGAAATCAAATCAAATAAATTCCCAGCCAAAACCAGGACAGCAAGATACAGACACAAACAAATTTTTCAAACTCATTCTTCTAAAAGAATGCTGTCTAAAGATATATTCTCGATACTAAAAATTGCCTCTTCCGTGTCCTGATGGATATATGCTAATTTTGATTATTTTTTACAATATCTTAGAGCAATTAATTTTACAAAATATATATGAATTAGGGTTTAACATAAGAAGTAAAAAGAAGAATATTTGATAAATATGTACTGCTTCCATATAAATATCATAGATTATCACTTTATTTTAAACTGTGGTCACAGTTTCGCTGAGTTTAATGGTATTTCCTCTACTAAACTGGACATCAATGAGTAAACAACGTGGCATTTGCTGAGACTTTTTTGTTCCCTCCTGATACCATATTAAATTATTTTGGCCCAACAAACAAAAAATTACAGTACAATGTTTGCCTTCATCATAACGTTTTATTTGAGCAACAACCTTAATCATGTTCACTCTTAATTATGATTTATTTAAGACTTATTAATAAATCGTAACAGTTGGAAGTTCTCATAATTTATTGATAGACAATACTTTCTATTTTCTAATCCATCCTCTAAATGACAGAACTCTGCAAGTGGCAGTCCCCAAGAGTTCTAGGTAAATTAATATTAACATATTTGATAGAGCAGTCTCACTAGGAAGTGATCTGTCAGAATTCACCCATTTTTATGTATAATTGTCTCTATCAAATCCACGATTTGCTTACTCAACAATTTATTTGAAAATGTAATGATTGAATAGGAAGACTTCCCAATAGTTTCTGAAAACTGATTGAGGAGTAGAGGGACAGAAACAGATGGAACATAAAATTTTTTGAAATCTTTGTATCTTGTTGCTAAAAATTAGGAACAACTCACCATGGAAAAGACAGTTATTCAAGTAACTGACTTGTTACATAGAATATCATTGTATCTACAGTTCTGGGTTGGTTGGTTTGGTTGGGTTTTGTTCTTCTTTTTTTCCTTTTTATTCCCCTGTAGATTTTCCATCTGCTGATTGGTCACATTAGAAACAGCATATAATTAAATATGTAAATTATTACTGTTGTTCAATTGGTCTAAATTTTTAATTTCCATAGTATGACTATAGTGAACATCTGCTTTTTGTGGGTTTAACAGTGGAATAATTATTGAAAAGTGGTGCAGTAAAAGTTTTTTTTGTTTTGTTTTACTTTTTTAATAATGTCTTTAGAGCAATTTATATAACATGCTCATTTAAGCCTTAAATACACTAACCAATTTAAAAAGTTAAAGAATCTGAAGTAAATTCTTTTTGGCAGCTTTTCTTTCTCTTAATATTGCTGTGAGCCCTACTGAGACATGTACAGAAAGTAATCATTAGGTTAATGCTATAGTTTATTTCTCCAGTAAATAAAAAAATGAAGAGACCAAATTTCATACCCTTCTTTCACTATGCCCTCTCTGCATAGAAGAGAAGAAATAAAGAAAAATTAAATAGGTTGTTAAATAAAATTTACCCACATCATAAGGATTTATATAACTTCTTTAAGAGGAATAGGATAAACTGCTATTTTTTTCTGAGAAGTTGGGTTCAGAACAGTTTTAAAAAAAATTACAAGCTTCATTACAAGGTTTGGAACAATGTATTTATTCCCTGAAATGAAAATAAGAACGTAGGTGTTACTTTAAATGAGAAAACTGCATGCAAAAGGCAATGGAATGTAATTTAGAGGATAAGAACATAATCAGCTGCCTCTCAAAATGAGGGATAGAGTGGAAGCATTGGCAAGAAAATGATTGGTTAAGACATAGGATTTCTGCCATACATGGGAGCTGACTGGACCTGCAGGGAAGATTTATCAAGAAAGAATGTCTATAAACCTGAAAGCTAAAGAGAGAGAACTGGAGGGTTGTAGTAAACTCTAAAAGAATACAAAATCAAATGATCACTAATGCAGCTCATATACATGCTAAACAGTATGCCGTTACTCAGTGATAATTTATTACAGGTATATCTCTAAAAAAAGGTTTAATTGAGCATGCTCATAATTAAGTCATGACCTATGGCTTTAATCTCTCAGACATTACCACATTTCAGCTAAACAGTTTCTGTTGCCTTTTTTAATACCAATACATGTATAATTTCATATCCGGTTTCTTGGAAACCTAAACAGACATCTGTGAAGGACTATAACCAGCTTCTTATAGATCACTTTTCACAACAAAAGTTGTCTTAGAAAGATTACTAAAAGCAGTATTTATCATGCTTTTTATGCTTTAATTTTATGATCATATCAGTTCCACACAATGAAGTTTAGAGGTAAAATAGTTTAGAAATATATCAGATTTTTGGTATTCACTGAAGTACTGAGTGAAATTGAATTGTTGGATTAAACACTGTACAAAATCATTGTCACACAATGAGGGAAAAAAAATCCAACTCCTAAAAGAAAATCAGAGACTAACTGACACCATAGATGTTCCATGGATTACTCAAACCAATTAAACACATGAGAAGACCTTCACAAATGGAGCTGTAATGAATGGAAATGGAGAAGAGATTCACTATAAAAGAGACGGTCAGAAAGATGAAAAGAAGCTACAAGATTTACTATATATTGCTTGTTTCTTCTTGCAGTAAGGTATTTCTTTGCTATGATGTTCCTGATTTTGACATTAGATTTCTTTAAAACCACATCTGAAATTTTACTGTAAGGTATATAATATTTATAGAAACAAACTGTTATGTTTTATTACAATACTAGCTATACTTGCTTTCTATTATTTTCGTTTTTATATTTTTCTTTTTCCCCTTCAGCATAAACATCCCTTTCTGAAGAGGCTGGAGAGACAGGTGACAGCAGATCTGAAAAATGCAGCCTGGAATCTCACTAAATTGACTAGTGCAATGTTGTACTGTTGCCAGTTTGCATTTGTCAGAAGTAGTTAAACTAATGGAGTCTTAAATATTTTTGTGAGAAAGACAAAAATTGGGCAAAAAAAAAAATGAAGACTACAAACAAAATCATGTGTAAACTTTCTAAGAAAGGAGAGTTTCACAAGTTTCCTTTTAAACATGTTGTTTTGCAAGGAATGTCTTGAATGGGAAAAACATGTTACTATGAAAATGATTAAGGCAAATATTGAAAACCGCAAGCATTCAAGAAATAAAAATAAACAGAAACATTTGAAAAATCTTGAGGTTATTATTATTATTATTACATTTTACTTAGACACTTCTGTGATTTTTCAGTAGCATTCCATTGTATTTACCATTTCTTTCCTCAATATATCATAGTCTGTGGTCATCTAGTAATTACTGGTTTAAATCAATGTAAATATTTCCTTATGCACTTGAATATCCCCTGGACTTGAATATTTGAAGATATATTAATTATAATAACCTTGAAAGAACAGAACCTGTGAGGTTTGTCTTAGCTTCATTTACATTAACATTTTCAAATTATTCTGAAATGATCAAACAGTAACAAAAGTGACATCCTCACAGGTTTTTGATTATGCTATTCCCAAGTTCTAATGTAAAAATAATGCATCATTTTTCTCAAAAGTTAAGATTTCTGGCATTTTATTTATCACTTGCAGAAGTCCAAACTGCACCTTCCAATGGAGTTAGTGGTGCTCATAGGCATAAGGCTGTCAAATTATTTATGAGAGGGGATAACAGTTCAGAGACACCATGAACTGAAGCAAGAAGAAACTCAGACACCTTGCACCTACTTCCAGCCAGTCAAACAGATTAAAATTAAGACAGGATCTAAGCTTTCAAAAACAAATATCATTAAATGAATATTACTTATTTTAACTGATTTCAGATCATACTTTCAATCAGAAAGCACGAATTAAAAGGTCAGTACAACGGCCAGGAGCAATACTATCTAAAGAAATCCCAACATTCACTGAGCTCTTGAGTAAAAGCTTTTCAGGATGTAGTGGTGGAGGTAGAATCATTTCCCTGGGCCCAGAAAGACCCAACCTGTACCATGGGAAAGATGGCCAGTCCAAGAGAAGGTACTTGCACGCTTTTTGCTCTGGAAAATTTCCACTTGGTATAGCCCATACTTTTGTCCCCCTTTAACTTCTTTCTGAAAAATTGAGAAGTTGAATTATGTTCCTACTGTGAAAGACACAAACTTTTCTCCCCTTCTTTTCTTCCCTGTGATTTTGTACTAAAAATCATATATATTTACTGATGTACTGATAGTGCATATCTGCTTAGCCCGGGAGGGTTTCTTTCCCTTTCAAACCAAGTAGTGATGGAAAGATAACATTGAAAGCAATTTCAGCAATTTGTGGCTATTTTCCTGAGGGATCTTATTGTCAAGTTTACAAATTTAAAATCAACAGAATACTCAATCACTCTATACTTATGCTATTTTTGGTCTATAGTTTTCACATTAATTTAACATTATTCAATACTTGTCTAAAATGACTAAGTGGGTAGAAGACTGTTATCCAAAATTCCTTATTGCTCTTTATAGGAAAAATTATCCTTTAAGGCATCAGCACATTGCACCAACCTTCATCTAAGAGCCAGTGAGATGCTTTTTCTGTATTCTCTGTATTCCACAACTGACTTCACATTAGGATGATAAATAACCTTCCTACAGTTTCAATACCTAACTCTTCCTCCATATTCTCAACATCTCCAGAATTAATCATTATACATAACACTACAGAAGTTTATCTGTTTTCATGTATAAATTCAATAGTATTTAAAATAAACCAACCATAAAGAATGAGTTTCTTCCTCCCAGAAAGAAAGGACCTCCAATTTCTATATGCACATTATCAACTGTGAAAGGCAGAATTGCTATCACCATGACATATTGTCTCTTAAATTATTTCGTAGTTTTAAGGAACTCAAAGAAACTTTTGATAACTTAGTAACCACTTCTATTTACCAATTTCAGTGAATAGTTGTACAGGAAAAACAAATAATTTAAAAATAAGACCAAAATAATTGCAGTAACGTAAATCTGCTATTAATTTCATTTTTTGGATGCCGATTTCATTCTGCTTATGTGATGTTCTGAAATGTGATATATCCTGTTCCAGTTCCTGGCTGTTGTCTCTCATTTCAGAGGTTACTCTGAAAGTATATGACTCTCTGAGTATTTTCCAACTGCTATAAATTTAATTACTGGGGTTTTTTTTCAAAAGTGTGGAAATCTGGAAATTTACAACCAGAGAAGTAAAATGGGAAGGAAGGAAGGAAGGAAGGAAGGAAGGAAGGAAGGAAGGAAGGAAGGAAGGAAGAAGGA